>CM055119.1:81811356-82016356 GCA_029206835.1 Rana muscosa | reverse complement strand
ACCCGTCCCAGGATTGGACGGGTGATCTGTCTATCAAAGTGCACGGACAAAGAGGAGGGGCTGTATGTGATTGCGCGATGCGGGGAAAACACAGCTATTGAAATAAAAGCTGTTCTGTTTCCGGCGCTCTAATCACCAGGCGGCAGCGGCTCTCCTCTCCCACAACACCCCCGTAATGAGCGGCACCAGGGATGGGGGACGGAGCCCCGTCCCATTTTTGGCTCCAGTATCGACCTATTTTCTCTTTCGGCTTTTTGCCGAAAGGGCCATTTTCGGCCAATATGTTTCGACGGCCGACATTTCGGTGCATCCCTAGTAATTCTATATACAGTGTGTGTATAATAATATATACATACACTGTATATATAATTATACACACACACACACACACACACACACTGTGTATGTATGTATGTATGTATGTATGTATGTATGTATGTATGTATGTATGTATGGTAGAGATCTATATACACACACACACACACACACACACACACACACACACACACACACACATTGTGACAGTAGGCGTTACGGTCATGGTAAAATGGACAGTTTGCTGGACACAGGGTATGCACATTTGCAAGGTGCAAGACTACAGAGCGTAGATGTGGACTGGAGAAGACTGCTTTCGCAGCTTTCTCCAGGTTTTGGTATTCTGGAATGGGGCTTTGCAGTTTGGAGATTCCACAGTGTCTTTGGAGGGACAGGATCTCCTAACCCTGTATCCAGACTTTGCTGATTACCAGCAGGGTGTGTGCTCAGGTGAGCACAGCCCTTATAATGAATGTATGGGAAGACCTCATGGCTCCCAGTTGGAGACGGCTCCACACCAAGGGACAGGAGGTCTTCAGGAGTCAAAGAGGCTGTAGGAGACAGCCAGAACGTTGGTGACTGCAAGCGGCAGAGCTGTGGACGCTAAAGGGAAGCCATCTACTTTGAGGAGTCCGGTGGTCTGGGTGACCAGGATAAAGTGCAGAAGTATTGCTACAGATACTGCTACAGAGAGCCAGGTGGGCTAGCATTGTCTGTTCTGTGTATTTGATGAAGAATCCCCTGCACGGGAAACCTTTGTTTGGAGTTTAATTTTGCCTTTTTAATAAAAAATGGTCTACCATGCCCTTAAATATAGTTCCTGACTAGCTTGAATCACTGGAAAAACGCATCTACTACGAGAGCCAACAACCCATATCCCACAAGAGATTAGATAGATAATCTATCTAATCTCTTGTGGGATATGGGTTGTTAGCTCTCGTAGTAGATGCGTTTTTCCAGTATATATAGATAGCGCTGCTCTGTAAACAGTTTGTGGCAATTGCTTTCACAAGCAATAAAAGGTCTGTAAAAAATAAATAAAAATACTGCAATTATAAAAAAGTGCAGGAATAGAAAATATAGCTGCAGCATCACTCTAATGCTGCAGCTGTCCCCTGCTGGCTCTACACCAAGAACTGAGCAAACAAAAGTGGCTAATCACTGAGCAGAGAGGCGACTTTCAGTCATTGTTCTGCCCCTCTAGTACTCACTGGAGCCTGGGCTGTTGATCAAGTGGGAGCGGCTGTCTCATGCTCTGTGGGAGTGCTGAGAGGCTGAGCCAGGTGTCTGCCAGGCATCTTGGCGAATCACAACATTACTGTCGTGGTACCTGCAGAGCCTCGAGTGGCTCTGTGACGTCAGACGACAGCCAACTTTTGCCCGCTGACAGCTGAATCTGGGTCATAGGAGTGCAGAACTAAGGCCTTTCCTGTGACCCACAAGAGAAGGGGCCAAAACAGCTTTGGCCCTACTTCTGCTTTAACAGTTTTGCAGGAATGAATGTAAAATAATAGAAGGGATGAAATTGTTCCTAGAAAATTTCAATTCAAGCTCTTCCAGTGCCTTGTTACATGACCAAAAACACATTTGGTGAAATAATCTCAAAGGTAAATAAAGATCAGCCAATCTGAACTCTCCCCGTCTTCGAAGATGACCAATGCATAGGAGGGGGAAGATTTGAACTGCAAATTCCCCAAGAAAAGGCAAGTATTGCAAAAAGCGGACTTAAGGTTACACTAAATTTTTTTTTTTTTTTTTTCTTTGAACCAAAAATTCTATTCAAGTATGTATTTCTTACTTAAGTCTGAACTCCATATTTTGATACACTTTACATAGTTCATATGGGCTAGCTTGGCCCTCACCAACATGTGAGGCCGCTGGATGTGCAGTATAAAAACTGTATGTAGCATTTTGGGTTTGAGCCAAGACTTCCAGTCTCATAACCAGAACACTGTTGAGTCCATCACAACAGCGCTCAGCCGATCAGAGGAAGTAATGTACAAGGTAGGTCTAAAAAGTTTGGTCAATGGTAGCAGAAAAAACAAATTACCTTTGTTGGCCTTCAAAATAAAAATCGCCATGCTTCACAACACACTTTTGGCAACGTTCATAAAGCTTCTGGAAACTGTCAGCAAAGGCCTCTTTAGGAATCACAGAACCGCTGTCACACATTCTTGGATTGCCGCCAACATTTTCTTGAGCTTGGACTTTTGCAGGCAACTTTTTCTGGGTCGCAGGGAAGATGGTGAACGCCATTCCATCGATTGCTGCTTGGATTCCAGATCAAACTGGAAGCACCAAGTACATCCCCTGGGACGATGGTTAGCAGAAAGGATGGGTCCTGGTCACACATGGTAATGAAATCTCCAGAGGTTCCCATCCGTTTTGCTTTCTACTCGTCTGCCAGCTTGTGCGGCACAAACTGGGAACAGATTTTCTTCCGCTTACCCAAATCTTTGTGGACGATGGTGTGCATCGTGTCCTTGCTAATGCCCAATTCCTCCGCCATCAATCATAGAGGCAGTCGCCGATCTCGGGCCAGCACGTCCTGCACTTGTTCAAACATGTCTGTGGTTCTGTTTGTCGACAGCCGACCCAAATGTGGATCATCCCCAGTTATTTCCTTAGAATCGTGAAAGCATTTGAACCAGTCGTAAACATATTTTCTGCTCACTGGTTCAGTCCCGTACACTTGCACCAACTTTTTATGTGTCTCTATTGCAGTTTTCCCTAATTTGTAGTAGAACTTGATGTGCACTCATTGCTCCATTGCACTGTGACCCTACCTCTCACACAGACTACGTTAGACTGCCCACAGTGGGTCTACCCTGACAGTCACGTTTACTTCATGCTAGGTGGCCCCTCTCAATGCGTCTCAGGATAGCAATGTCAATGCGTGTGCACCTGGCCCATGTTGCCGTTGAGCTATCGGACCATTCACCAAACTTTTTAGGCACACCTCATTCTAGCAATGAATACAAAGCTTCCTCCGATTGGCTTAGTCAGAGGTTGGGACATCAGCCCCCCTCTCTCTGACTCAGAGGAAGTTTTGTATTCATTGCTAGAATACATTGCTTTCTCTGAATGACTGAGCGCCGCTGTGATAAACTCTGCTGTGTTCCAGGTATGAGAACAGAAGTCTCAGCTCGAACCTGGAGCACAGTGCAGTATGCTGCGAGTAGCCGCAGGTACACACAGTTTATACCGCACATCCCGCAGCCTCATATGTTCGTGAGGGAAAGAGTATGAAAAGACAGAGTTCAGCTTTCAACAAACAAATGTCACTGCCCTTATCTATGACTGGTCTTTACAGCAAGGAGCATTGGGGTGGGCGAATCGCATATAAACAAAAACACAAAAAGACAGACAAAACCCAAGCTCAACTTACCAACTAATCAGCAACCAACCAAAATCACCTGTCTAATAGTGCGTTTAAAAACAGGGGTTTAGTTGCACGCATTTGCAGAGTTAGGTCTGCAGTACACAGGGAGCCTTGACGAGGCCTGCACCTTACACACGTATTTGCAAATGCGTGCAACTAAACCCCTGTTTTTAAACGCACTATTAGACAGGTGATTTTGGTTGGTAAGTTGAGCTTGGGTTTTGTCTGTCTTTTTGTGTTTTTGTTTTTATAGGAGTTAAGCTTTCACCTTCTACTGCTCTCAGTCTACTCCAACTTCTCAAATTCCTTTTTTGCTGCTGTGACCTGGACTTCCTGTTAGAGGGTGTCTACGTTTGTTTTCTATGGTCTCACTGTATGATGAGCCACCCTCTCTTGCCAGCTCCCGAGATGGACTATGGGATGTGTAGTGTGCATTGAACAGTGTGCATGACCACAATGAACATGCACTGCACATTCCAATTAAATGAATTGAGAGGAAAAACTGAGGTTCAGGAGCTCTTGCAAGACTTTACAACTTTAACATGGCGGATCCCTCCAGCAACTAACTATAACCTGACCAACCTCCTCTTCCCCTGAAGAAGGAATAAACGTAGCTCCGAAACATGTTGGGATTATCCTGTGAACACCTCAAAAGGATCTAGCCATACACAAATAAAAGGCCGGCCCTGTGCACCAGTAGGGTGTCCGCTCAAGTATTGTACACTGCTATGCCAAACGCTTTTCATTGACTATGACTGACGTGACTTTTTGGTCATTTTTGTTGCATGCAAGTAAAGCGGTTATACTTTTTACACTATTACATTTGTGCATTACCTCTTATCCTGCCTAAAAAGCTCTGCTGGGGTTCAAATTATGTATATATGTTTGTAAGACTTTACAAGGAGGAAAAAATAAATAAAATAAAAAACCACAGTGAGAAATAATTTCATTAAAAAAAAAGAATTACAGGGCCATTAAGCAGTGGATGTACGGTATGTTGATTATTTTTGGATGAAGGACAGTTTATTTTAACATTAAAAGCATTTACCGACTCCAGTGGGAAAGGTTTGGATTTTGCTATAGTGAAGCCAATACTTTCCTGCCTGCATTTTGCAGACCGCTGTGTACAAATCTCTGTAGCAAAAGGGTACATTTTATATTTCATGGGACAAAATGGATCCTACAAATATTAAAGAGGCATAGTGCAAATGAGGACAAACCTTACAAAATAGAAGAAAAAAACAAACAAAAAACCTGCCGCTGCCTGCTCCTATATTCAACATCACGTCTCAAAGATCAATAAAAAATACTTGACTACCACTGTATTATGAAAGTCTCCAGGGATAGAGGATGGATGGAGTCAGGACAAGAATGGTTTCTTAACACAAGCAGGAAAATCTTATATTTGTGGCACAATGCTCACATACTGTATTACTCTATAATATAAACTCACAGAGGAAAGGGTTGTGACCATAGGATGTTTAGCTGCAGCTTGCATTTAAACACAGAAGGGTCACGGTCAAAGGGCAGGTCCAAAATTATACACGCAAAAAGGAATACAGAATAAAAAACAAGAGAAAGCAAATTCAGACCCCAGGCCCAGTACTGGCCTCACCTAGATTATTTTGAGCGCGCTTTGTATGTGTATACATGGGCCAAATATCAGGAGGTTTAAAAAAAAAAAAATAAATAATAAATAAAAAAGGTCAACATTCGACCTGTGTGCAGGTCGGACGTGCAGGACGGAAAACCAGCATCTGACCGACTCCCAGTCAAGTCAGCGCTCTCAGTGGTAGAAAGCGCTGATCGGAATGTTCTGGCGGGGGGGCAGGTGGCCCCCTGTCAGAACACAGCAGCTCAGCAGGCGAGATCGATGTACTAATCTTGCATGGTCGGAGCCGTCAGTTTTTTCTGTGCAATACACTGGATTGCACAAACAAATAAAAAACACACACACACACACACACAAAAACTTAAAACCCTCCCTCGCCCCTTGTCCTACTGATGTGCACATGGTCTTCAGGGCTATATTTAGACAACACGCTACTCTAGACCAAGCAGGCGACTCTCTGCTCAGAGCGTTGGGGAGAACTGAGCGATCAGCGGTGTTTGATCACTCAGTCCTCACCCTTAGAAACAGCAGGGGACAGATGCAGCATCGCATCGATTCACACAGGAACAGGCAGCTCCCGAAGTGCATTACCGCTCCAGCAGCTGTCAGTTCCCGACTGCGGTAGGGGGCAGTGTGGTGCACAATTCAGTGCATCACACCCAGCTCACTTTTTTTTTGTATTTGTACAAACTTTATTTGAAGTGTACAAAGTACACTTCATTCAAACAGCTGTGCAATGGGCTGCTGTACAGTGTGGTGTGATAAATAAGATACAGCATGTCCGCATTGTATCGCGGCAGCACGACTCCGGGCTGCGTTGCATTGTGAATGGAACACGGTAAACAATTGTTTTCGGTGTTTCCTTGCAGTGACAGATGTTTTATAATGCAGTAAAACACGCCTGCCATTGCACGGTGTGTGAATTAGACCTCGGTGGTTCCTGAATAACCTGCCAGAAGTGACCAATGCGGATAGAGGACAGAGGAGAGTTCAGGTTTGAGGTTAATGCAGAAATCAGGACCATTTGTAGGGCTTCAAACTGTTTAAAGATTTATGATCCTGGAACAAAATTTCAACTCTTTATTCAAAATGATTAGCGGAAAAATATTACTGTATATACTGTTCGTTCCCGAATAAGAAAAATGATGTCTCCATAAGCACTCAATCCACATAGACAATGCAGTTTGGTGGGATGTATTTCCAGGAATGTCCATCATTCTCTGTAAGCAGTACACGTGTATCAATATCTTTAGAGTGTGTAATGGGAAGTCCAGCAGGGAAGCCCATTCCTTCCTCGCAGCCCCTCCCGATATTCCCAGGAGACTCCTTGTGTTTCCTGAGGTGGGCAGCTTTGATAGTAAGTAGGAATAATGAACAACAATTGCAGATCATACATTCGGTGGTACTAAGAATTTACAGTTAGATCTGAGGCTTACTGAATCATAGAAAAAAAGAAGTTGGCACTGATCCCCTACCCATTCCTCCTCCAACCTGCCCTGCTAATAAAATGTAGAGCACTGCCGTGTGCAACATCCCACAATTGGTACATCATAGGTACAGATAACCAAATTATCATATTGGTAAATCTGACATCACAAATGATCTATTGAACTGGTTTGCTTATAATAAAGAATTTCACAACCCACACAAAAATTCCCCATCCATCTCATATTTCTCTCCTGACAGGCTCCCTTAAAGGACTAAAATCCTTCCTTAAGCGTTTGTGTTTTGAATTAACGTGCATTGTATTAAAAGGGGTTAATGTGAGTTGTATTAAAAAGGCAGCCCGTTCATTTTAACCACCTCAATACAGGGCACTTTTACCCCCTTCCTGCCCAAGCCACTTTAACAGACAATTGCGCGGTCGTGTGACGCTGTACCCAAACAAAATTGACGTCCTTTTTCCCCCCACAAAAAGAGCTTTTTGGTGATATTTGATCACCTCTGCGATTTTTATTATAAAACAAAAAAGAAGTTTAAAAAAAATGTGTATATTATATATATATATATATATATATATATATATATATATATATATATATATATATATATATATATATATATATTTTTTTTTTTTAGTTTTTGCTAAAATAAAATATCCAATTATTTATTTTTTTTAAAACACATTTTTTCCCCAGTTTAGGCCGATACGTATTCTTCTACATATTTTTGGTAAAAAAATTATAAAAAAAATAAATCACAATCAGCGTATATTGATTGGTTTGCGCAAAAGTTATAGTGTCTACAAAATAGGGGATAGATTTATAGCATTTATTAATAATTTTTGTTTACTAGTAATGACGGCAATCTGCGATTTTTATCCTGACTGCGATATTGCGGCGGACATATCGGACACTTTTGACACTATTTTGGGACCATTCACATGCTATAAAAATGCATCGATTACTGTATAAATGGGACTGGCAGGGAAGGGGTTAATACTCAGGGGCGATCAAGGGGTTAAATGTGTCCTAGGGAGTGATTCTAACTGTAGGAGGAGGGGACTCACAAGGGGAGGAGACCGATCGGTGTTCCTCTGTACAAGTAACACACCATCAGTCTCCTCTCACCTGACAGGACACACACACACACACACACACACACACACGCGGTCCTGTTGCGTTACTGGACAATCGCGGGTGCCCAGCGGACATCGCAGCCGCCGGGCACGCGCATCGGGTTCCCAGGGAAGGCGAGGACATCATATGATGCCTGCCCAGAACGAGAGCTGCACCGTCCGGCCATCATATGATGGCCAGCGGGTGGGTAAGCAGTTAAAGATGTTGGAACAGACCAAGAAAAACAGACATGGTGTTTTTTTGGGGGTTTTTTACGCAGTACAACACCTCCATGCATTGTGGTGTGCTGCAATGCATATGCATCGGAGTGCATTGCCCAAGTGTGTTGGGGTGCCATGCAAAATTAGCGCACATAACTGGTGTTAAATTGGGTTCCCACAATGCACCATATTACAAAAGTGTGTTTCAGCCCTTAAAGTGGGAGTAACCTTCCATCTCTGTCTTTTACCTATATAGGCAAGCCAGGGCTGGCCCAAGACATTGTGCTGCCTGGGCCCAAGAATGAAATGCTGCCCCCCCCCCCCCAAAAAAAAAATCCTACGCCCATCCAGCAAAGAGACATTTCCATAAAGCAAAGAGACATGCCCCTCCTGCAAAGAGATCTGTATAGCACCACGAAAGCTCCCCCTTTCTCTCCACTGCCACCGACCAGCTATGCTCTGATCCTAGCTCAGTGATGCAACATGCTGCAACAGCAGCGCTGCAGTGGCGGCTAGGGTGACCACATTTCCAAACTGCCATTCAGGGATACCCCCCTTCCTTCCCAAAAAAAGATGTGATAGCACTTAAATCATCTAAACATTATGATTGATATGGTGTCAGGATGATCAAATCACATTATTTCTATTATTATTACATTGTAATATATAATGAAATAGTTCAACTCACCATAATGCAGAATCAGTGGGAGCTCTGAGCTTGTCACTTGCCACCGTTGCCTGCCACCAGATGCACTGTGCCAATTGCCTTCCAAAGCTGTGTCACTTGCCACCTATAGCCTGCCACCAGTTGCAGCTGTGTCACTTGCCACCTATAGCCTGCCACCAGTTGCAGCTGTGCCACTTGCCACCCATAGCCTGCCACCAGTTGCAGCTGTGCCACTTGCCACCCATAGCCTGCCACCAGTTGCAGCTGTGCCACTTGCCACCCATTGCCTGTCACCAAATGCAGCGTGACACTTGTCACCATTGCCTGTCACCAAATGCAGCGTGACACTTGTCACCATTGCCTGTCACCAAATGCAGCGTGACACTTGTCACCATTGCCTGTCACCAAATGCAGCGTGACACTTGTCACCATTGCCTGTCACCAAATGCAGCGTGACACTTGTCACCATTGCCTGTCACCAGATGCAGCGTGTCACCATTGCCTGTCACCATTGCCTGTCACCAAATGCAGCGTGTCACTTTGTCCCCATATGCAGCAAGTCACTTGTCACCATTGCCTGTCACCAAATGCAGTGTGTCACTCATAGCCTGGCTCTCTCTCCCTCCCTCCCCTTCAGCTTTGCATGCTGGGAGCTGCAGTTTCCCCCCTAGAATTGCAATGGGCCAGCCAGTTATTGGGACTACAATAATTTTTCCCTGGCCAATATGAGGAAAAGAGGGGAAGAAACATAGCAGGATGCTGTCCTGGGAACAGCATCATGAGGAGGAGGGGGTAAGACCCTGCAGCTGCTCTCTCCACACACACACAGCCGCTCCGATCTCATGCTGTTCACCTGCCTGTGCCCGCTAATAGAAGGGGGAATGGGCAGGAAACAACAGAGTCCTCTTCTGATAGCAGCAGGAGGTAGGCAGCACAGTTTCTGATCCTCGGACCGCTCCTTAGATTTGCTGAGGGGAACACAGGGAGGAGGTGGGTGGAGCTAGCGGAGGAGGAGGAAGTTAATTCCTCCTCCACAATGAATGGTGGGCCTCTCTCCTTCTCTGCTGACGTCACTGGTTGCTAGACACAAAGCGGACCGCGGCTAGCAACCAGTTTGGGCAGGAAATCAGGGGCCGCTGGTGAGACCCTTGAAGTGGGTCTTGCCACTGCGGCCAGTAACAGCGGCACTGCCGATGCAGTGCAAGGATGACACTGCACACTAGATGGATCATGGAGGGAACCTCAGGTCCTCAGGCAGTGCGCCCCTGTTGCCGCCCCTCGTAAAGTGCCGCCTGGGACCATGGCTCCACCGGGTCCCATGGTAGAGCCGGCCATGAGGCAAGCCTACAAAGGCTTACCTATATAGGTAGTGTAAATGTCTCCTGAAACAGGCACCATTTAGGAGATATTTACTGTACATGCAGCCAGTGACATCACTGGTGCATGCGCTCTAAATGAAGGGCCACGCGGGCCCTTCCTTCATAACACCGTGCCATAAATTGCAGCTCACGCATGCGTGGAAGTGATGTGATTGCGGCTCCAGCCAGTCACACAGCTGGAGCTGGTGAAGATGGGAGCGTCTGCAGCGGTGACAGCTTGGTGCTGGAAGGGCTTCATTTTAAAAAGGCAAGTTTACCATAATGTTCTAGTATGCCAAAGGGTTTGTTTTTCACTCATCCAGTTTTGAGATTTACACAGCTCTGCCACACAGCACGGCCAGTCTGATGACCTGACTTTCCTAGCAACACAGCTAGGTCATGTCCCAGCCCGCGACTTCACAGTGAGGGAACAGCATAACTGATGAGATCATCTTTCTGATCCTTCTTTCTATTAGCATGCCCCTTGTTGGCACATTTGCACCCAGAACACCTGATTAGCCCCAATGGTTGCTTCTCCTCCTTCCAGTATGAAAGGTGCTGAAGTATATTTAGTAATTTTACTGCATTCATTGGTGTTGTTATTTTTTGTTACATCTGCCTGGAGGTCAACTTTAAAATACAAGTTTCAACAAGCAAAAACGATCAAGGCTAGCCTTTTAACTGTTGATTGGGTGAACTTCAAGACCCCATGCACATTGCACAACTGCCCAGCTCTTCTAAATGCTTTTTTTCCTGAGGAGAAAAAGCCACGTTTTGTCAAAAAAAACTTTAGGTACATTATGCACTTGGGCGTTCATTTCATTAACCAGAATATTCATTTATTCCGCTCATTAAAATGAATGCTTAAGCACTTTATGTGCCTAGCGCTAATGCACGTTTAGACGCGAAGGGCATGTCTAGCGGCAAAACGCTCCTCTCCTAAACGTGCTGGTTATGGGGTTTTTTCTGCCTATAAAAAATGCCTATGTGTGCAGAAACACATAGGGGCGTTTAGAGGCAGAGTAAAAAAAATAAATAAAAAAATAAAATAAAAAGCCCCCTTAAATTGGTGTTTAACCACTTAAGCCCCGGACCATTTCGGGCCATTAGGACCAGGCCTGTTTTTGGGATTCGACACTGCGCTGCTTTAACTGTAAATTGTGCGGACATGCAATGTTGTACCCAAATGAAATTTGCGTCCTTTTCTTCCCACAAATAGAGCTTTCTTTTAATGGTATTTGATTGCCTCTGCGATTTTTTTTTTTTGCGATATAAACAGAAAAAGACCGAAAATTTTGAAAAAAAATGATATTTTCTACTTTTTGTTATAAGAAAAATCGAATAAACTCAATTTTAGTCATACATTTAGGCCAAAATGTATTCAGCCACATGTCTTTAGTAAAAAAAATTTCAATAAGCGTATATTTATTGGTTTGCGCAAAAGTTATAGCGTTTACAAACTAGGGTAAATTTTCTGAAATTTACACAGCTTTAAATTTATGACTGCCTATCTCATTTCTTGAGGTGCTAAAATGGCAGGGCAGTACAAAACCCCCCCAAATGACCCCATTTTGGAAAGTAGACACCCCAAGGAAATTGCTGAGAGGCATGTTGAGCCCATTGAATATTTTTTTTTTTTGTCCCAAGTGATTGAATAATGACAAAAAAAAAAAAAAATGTACAAAAAGTTGTCACTAAATGATATATTGCTCACACATGCCATGGTTATATGTGAAATTACACCCCAAAATACATTCTGCTGCTTCTCCTGAGTACGGGGATACCACATGTGTGGGACTTTTTGGGAGCCTAGCCGCGTACGGGACCCCAAAAACCAAGCACCGCCTTCAAGGTTTCTAAGGGCATAAATTTTTGATTTCACTCCTCACTACCTATCACAGTTTTGAAGGCCATAAAATGTCAAAATAGCCCAAAACCCCCACAAATGACCCCATTTTGGAAAGTAGACACCCCAAGCTATTTGCTGAGAGGCATGGTGAGTATTTTACAGCTCTCATTTGTTTTTGAAAATTAAGAAAGACATTTTTTTTTCTTTTTTTACATTTTCAAAACTTTGTGACAAAAAGCGAGATCTGCAAAATACTCAACATACCTCTCAGCAAATAGCTTGGGGTGTCTACTTTCCAAAATGGGGTCATTTGGGGGGGTTTTGTGCCATCTGGGCATTCCATGGCCTCCGAAACTGTGATAGGCAGTGAGGAGTGAAATCAAAAATTTACACCCATAGAAATCCTGAAGGCGGTGCTTGGTTTTTGGGGTCCCGTACGCGACTAGGCTCCCAAAAAGTCCCACACATGTGGTATCCCCGTACTCAGGAGAAGCAACAGAATGTATTTTGGGGTGTAATTCCACATATGCCCATGGCATGTTTGAGCATTATATAATTTAGTGACAACTTTTTGTACATTTTTTTTTTTTTTTGGTCATTATTCAATCACTTGGGACAAAAAAAAAAAATATTCAATGGGCTCAACATGCCTCTCAGCAAATAGCTTGAGGTGTCTGCTTTCCAAAATGGGGTCATTTGGGGGGGTTTTGAACTGTCCTGGCATTTTATGCACAACATTAGGAAGCTTATGTCACACATCATCCACTCTTCTAAAAACTTGAAGACAAAGCCCTTTCTGACACTTTTTGTTTACATGAAAAAAAAATTTTTTTTGCAAGAAAATTATGTTGAACCCCCAAACATTATATATTTTTTTAAAGCAAAGGCCCTACAGATTAAAATAGTGGGTGTTGCAATTTTTTTTTCCACACAGTATTTGCGCAGCGATTTTTCAAACGCATTTTTTGGGGGAAAAAACACACTTTTTTTATTTTTAATGCACTAAAAAACACTATATTGCCCAAATGTTTGATGAAATAAAAAAGATGATCATAGGCCGAGTACATGGATACCAAACACGACATGCTTTAAAATTGCGCACAAACGCGCAGCGGCGACAAACTACATTCATTTTTAAAAGCATTTAAAACCCTTTACAGGTTACCACGTTAGATTTACAGAGGAGGTCTACTGCTAAAATGACTGCCCTCGATCTGACCTTCGCGGTGATACCTCACATGCATGATGCAATTGCTGTTTACATATGACGCTAGACCGACGCTTGCGTTCGCCTTTGCGCAAGAGCAGGGGGGGACAGCGGTGCTTTTTTTTTTTTTATTATTCATTTGGCTTTTTTATTTTATTTTTAAACTGTGCCTTCCATATTTTATTTTTTTACCATTTTTATCGTTATCTCAGGGAATGTAAATATCCCCTATGATAGCAATAAGTAGTGACAGGTACTCTTTTTTTGGAAAAAAATTGGGGGGTTAGACCCTAGATCTTTCCTCTGCCCTCAAAGCATCTGACCACACCAAGATCGGTGTGATAAAATGCTTTCCCAATGGCGCTTTTTATATCCGGGGGGGGGGGGGGACATTCCCTCCCACTGCTTGTAAAAGCAGTCTAGAGGCTAATTATCTGCTAGAATTGCTTTTACATGAAAGCCGGCTGCTGGCTGAAAAGAATGATACCAAGATGATACCTAAACCCGCAGGCATCATTCTGGTATAAACATTCAAAGTCCAGCAACATACCAGTACGTTGCTGGTCCTTGTTGGACATGTATTGTAATCTTTTTTTTCATACAGCCTATTGGCTGAACGAAAAAAAGAGATTGATTGGTGGGTATGCCCACCATTAGAATACCTCCCTTCATCCACCCACTTCTAATGATGGGCATATATGCCGAAGCATGGGGGCATCCTCCCGCAAAAAAGTTATGCCGCGTACACACGGTCAAGCCTTCGTCGGAATTTCGACCGCATGTACGCGGCATAAAAGGTTATGCCGCGTACACACGGTCGGACTTTTCCACGGGCAAGCCTCCGTTGGAATTTCGACCGTATATACGCGGCATTAGGAGCAAAATCGCTCCTCCACCCCTGCTGCCCCCATGCTTCGGCATATATGCTCTTTTTTTTAACTGTGGTGGTGAAATCACCTCCTACAGCGTTGGAGTCACGGCTTTATGTATCGTGGGAGCAAACACTGTTGCTGTCAAGATAAATAGATCCGCGCTGCAACTGAATGGCGTACCTGCTAAGCAAATGGTGGTTAACATTAAAACAAAGTAACATTACAGTACAACAGTAAGACCTTACCATGCCATACCTGCAAAGCAAATACCAAAACAAAACCTAGTAAAAAATAAAAAAATGTTTTAACGCAACCTGTGCCTAAAATATATATATGCCGAAGCATGGGGGCATCCTCCCGCAAAAAAGTTATGCCGCGTACACACGGTCGGAATTTTCCACGGGCAGGCCTCCGTCGGAATTTCGACCGTATGTACGCGGCATTAGGAGCAAAATCGCTCCTCCGCCCCTGCTGCCCCCATGCTTCGGCATATATGCTCTTTTTTTTAACTGTGGTGGTGAAATCACCTCCTACAGCACTGGAGTCACGGCTTTATGTATCGTGGGAGCAAACGCTGTTGCTGTCAAGATAAATAATTCCGCGCTGCAGTTGAATGGCGCACCTGAAAACAAAAAATTACATACCTGAAAAGCAAGCATGATAAAACATTGCAGAATAGAATACAGTAAAAAAGAGCAGAACAATAGAGAGAAAATAGAGAGAGAGAGAACAATAAAACGACAACTATTTTTGGTTTTTTTATTTTATATTTTTTTTGTGTTTTGTTGTTTACGTTTTTTTTTTTTTTTTTTACACTTTTTTTTGTAACTTTACAACTGTAATGGTTCGGGTCTCTCAAAATGTAATGGCATCTTGGGAGACCCTGTGTAAGTGTGTCCTAGTCTGTGAAATGCTGTACCCTACGCTAAAACTTCACTTTTGAGTGGTAGCGTTCAAAACATTCACCTTGGCAAAGACCAGGCTTGTCAGGACAGAGTGGACAAAAACTATGGGTGTCACGCCTAAATCCGCGCTTGCTACAGACACGACATCTTTTTTGGGGGTGGCTTTGGGTAGGGGTACTCGGGAGGACATACGAATAATGCCTCTCATGCAGCCGGCTTACTGCATTTGGTTGGGGATGGTGAGGTGCAGAACCGCCTGGATACAGGAGTTCTGTGACTATCTCATTCTGGAATTTTAGAAGAGATAACGTCCCGCCTGAAGCTCTGTATAGCACATGAGCGTTCAGCAAAGCCAATTGGAATAATGATAGAGACACTTTTTTGTACCAGCGTCTCGCCTTCCGGTCAATTAGATACGGCGCCATCAACTGGTCGTTGAGGTCCACCCCTCCCATATTTTGGTTATATTCGTGGACACAGAGGGGTTTCTCCACAACACCAGTCGCCGTACGAATTTGGACTGTCGTGTCTGCATGAAGGGAGGTAAGAAGGAAAACATTCTTATTGTCCCTCCACTTCATAGCGAGCAAGTTATTACACTTCAAGCAGGCTCTCTCCCCCAGCCTAAGACGGGCATCTACAAGCCGCTGGGGAAAGCCCCGGCGATTAGGTCGCACGGTGCCACATGCTCCAATCTGATGATCAAACAAGTGACTAAACAGTGGCACGCTCGTGTAATAATTGTCCACATACAAGTGGTACCCCTTTCCGAATAAGGGTGACACCAAGTTCCACACTATCTTGCCAGCGCTCCCTATGTAATCCGGGCAGTTGACCGACTCAATCTGACTATCTTTTCCCTCATAAACCGTAAAGTTCACTACATAGCCTGTTGCCCTGTCACAGAACTTGTAGAGCTTGACCCCGTATCTGGCACGCTTGCTGGGAAGGTACTGCTTGAAAGACAAGCGGCCAGAAAATTTAATCAGGGACTCATCAACGCAGACAACTTGATCGGGAGTAAACAAGGCTGCAAAACGTTCGTTGAAGTGGTTTATGAGGGGCCGAATTTTATAGAGCCGGTCGTATTCAGGGTCCCCACGTGGACGACAAAGTTCATTGTCGTTGAAGTGCATGAACCGCAAAAACTGCTCGTATCGTGCCCTGGACATGGAGGCAGAGAACACGGGCATGTGGTCAATTGGGTGCGTGGACCAATAAGCACGCAATGACGGAAATTTATGTGTGCCCATGTTGAGGGAAAGGCCCAGAAAGGTCTTAAATTCGGAAACCGTAATTGGTTTCCAATTTCTGGCAATTTTAGGCAACTGGGGGTTAGCGGCGATAAATTGACCAGCATATAAATTACTCTGGTCCACAATAGATCTATAGAGATCTTCCGTGAAAAACAGCGAATAAATATCAATTGGAATAAAATCAGCTGTTTCCACCTGAATACCTTGGTTGGGTTGGGCAATGAATGGGGGAAGTACGGGTTCTGCAGAAGTGGTGGGGACCCAATCAGGATAGGCGAATTCTGCAGGAAGGGCAGTATGGGCACGACGGGCCTGCCTTTGTCTTCTTGGTGGCAGCGGGACACTACTTGTGCTTGCCACCTCGCCAGCTTGAACTGCACTTATGGGACTCGCCACGTCACCAAGTGTTACTGCAGTGCTGGATGTACGCCCAGGCTGTACTAGGCCGCTGGTGCTTGCCAGTTCACCAGAAGGAATAGCGGCGCTAGTACTACTCTGCTCCATGATACGAGAGACCTGCGGTTCTTGCTCCTCAACAACCTCAGAAGATCGGGATCGGGTACACCTGACCTTAGCAGGGACCTCAACTTCGTCGTCAGAGCTATCTGACGTGGGGCCGCTGACGTCACTGTCTTCTACGGGAAGATATTCTGAGCCTGAATCTGACAGATACGTGACCTCCTCTTCACTATCTGTCATGCTCAGAATCTCGTAGGCCTCTTTACTAGTGTACCTTCGTCTTGCCATTTTGGGCTCTAAATTTAGGGGTACACTAGTAAGATTCACAGGAAAAAAAGCACCTGACTGTCGTCAGCAAATATATCAAACGCTACAAAAAAACTGTTAGCGATCGCAGGGATCAGGCCTGTCTCTGCGAACGCTGCAGTTATGTGTGTTGTGTTTGGTAAGTGACAGTGATCGATCGATACTGCACTTGGGTGGGCTGGGCTGGGCGGAGGGGCTAAACGCAGGCGCTAGCAGGTATCTGTTCTGATCCCGCTAACACTGCGTTTTTGGGAACCCTAAACCGCTGGGGATGCTAGTATAGATCTGATCAGATACTATACCACTAAGGGGGGTGTATGCTTTGCGCGTGGGTGTTAGCGTTACTGGCACTAACCTAACACTGCCTGGGGCGACGCAGACCCTCTCTGGCGCTAAAACCTAATTGATCTCACCCGCCGGGCGATCAGGGGGGTTAAACCTTTATTGGGTTATATACGGCGGGTGCCCTGATGCTATAAAAAGCAAACTAATCAACCAGCGTCACCCGTAACCTTTATATGGTGATCACTGGTGAAAGGGTTAACTAGGGGCAATCAGGGGGTTAAAACCTTTATTAGGTTAAATATGGGGGTACCCGACGCTATATAAAAACCTGACGGGTAACCTAAATAACTTACTGGCTAACCAGTGACGCTTATACGGCGATCACTGGTGAAAGGGTTAACTCTAGGGGCAATCAGGGGGTTAAAATAATATATGGGGGTACCTGACAATAATAAAAACCTGCGGCGAACCTAAAAAAAAATAACTGCCTATCTAAAACACCAGCGACACGAATACAGCGATCGGAAAAACAATCGCTTAGTGACGCTGAAGTTAGGGGGTGAAAGGGTTACCTGGGGGGTGATCAAGGGAATAAACCTTTATTAGGGGGGGTTAGGGGGCTACCCTGGACCTAAAGGGGCCTAATCCTAACTGCCCAGCAACTTTTTACAATCACAGATGACACTAAATGCAGTGATCAGTAAAATAAATGATCACTGCAATCAGTGACACTGTGATTGGGGGCTTTGGGGTGACCTGGGGGGTGATTTGTGTGCCTATGTGTACCTACGAGTCAGTGGACTGTTGGAGCACTAACCTCTGTCTTCTCTCCTCGGCGCCGGGAACGAAAAGACCGCGGCGAGGGAGATGACATCACTTCCTCCAGCCTCTGTTTACATCACATGGCGGAGGAAGCATTTTCATTGGCCGGGAGCGATCGCGAGGGGGGGGGGCGGAATCGAGCGGCCGCCCCCTCATGCCTGATCGCTCCCGAACACTTAACGGCCGCTCACTGCAGTGAAGGGGGGTCCGGATGGACCCCCCAACTGCACAAAGGCGATCACGTAGATCTACGTGATTCTGCCTGTCGGTGCCATTCTGCCGACGTAAATCGGCGGTGGGCGGTCGTTAAGTGGTTAACACCCAGTATGCATGAAGCCTAAGGCACTAGAGACTTCTGCCTCTGTGCAGGACATTGATCAACTTTTCCCAACACTTCTCAAACACTCAACTGCCAAGAGTAAAAGCAGCTGACCACTTTTCTCTTACCAGTAATACAACAGCTATTGTATATTTCCTATAAGGCCTGGTTCACACTTGTCCGACAAACGCTCCGACATTAGGAGCTCATGTCGCATGACGTGTGAAAAATCAATGAATCCCTATGAGAGCCGTCTTAACTGGTCCAACACAAGTCGGTCCGACATTAAAAATGCTCCCTGTACTACTTTGGTCCGACTTTGATCCTACTTCAGCCCATTGAATATCATTGAAGTCGGATCAAAGTAGGATCCTTGTCCTTACCATCCGACATCCGACATGGTGATTACAGCAGCAGTAAAAGGAATTTATCTCACCCTGGGATTGTTTTGATTGGTCAAAGGACAAGTCAGACTATCACAAAGTCAGATCAAAGTAGTATCCTGTTCATGAATGTCGGATGGATGTCGGACCAATTTAGGATCAATGTAGGACTGATGTCGCAGAGCAAAGTAAGATGAAATTCGGATGAATGTCGTGTCGTATCAGTGTGAACCCAGCCTAAGGCTGGGTTCACACTATACGACACGTTTTTCATCCTACTTTGCTCTGCGACATCCGTCCGACTTTCATGAACAGGATACTACTTTGATCCTACTTCAATGATAGTCAATGGGCTGAAGCAGGATCAAAGTCGGACAGAAGTAGTACAGGGAGCATTTTTAATGTCGGACCGACTTGTGTCGGACCAGTTAAGACGGCTCTCATAGGGATTCATTGATTTTCACACGTCATGAGCTCCTAATGTCGGAGCGTTTGTCGCCCCAGTGTGAACCAGGCCTAAAGGGCAAGTTCATTTCATCAAAAGTACACTTATCTGTTTGGCCCCCTCCACCTTTCCAGGTGCATATTTAGCCTTATTCTGGGGTTAGAGCCCCCTACAAGGTTTGTATCTGGTCAGTAAAATCTTCTTTGCATTCCCCAACCCTGCACAGTAGACCAACAGGAATAAGATGCATTATGCAGCATGTAAACTGTGTGCCATGCATAGTCTCTGGGCTTCAGGAAACTATGCAGGTGGGATGTCCATTTAATGCTGGCCATATAGGGATTGCTTTCTTTTTATTGATCAGCCCGTCTGATAAAAAAAAAAAAAAAAAGGAAAAATGTCCCAAGTCTCACAAGTAAGGTAGATGGGGGAATCCTCCCTGCTGTATTATCGCATTCTGACAGTGGAGATTCTTCCACTGATCAGCACTGCAGCGTTGATCGAAAATAAATTTTTCTCAACAAGCTGGTTCAAGAGTCGATCATTAGAACAGGAATGGCCATAGTAAGATCAAAATTGGGCCACTCCCTACTGAATCAGCTGAACTGCCAGCTATCCATCTTTAGCTAGACGGAGGGGCAGACAGGCTGAAGCTGGTCAAATACTGAAATGTTTCGCTTCTTTCATCCAATCTGTCAGAATATCACAGTACTTGGTTGATTGGTTGCAGGCACTGTTCGGCTGACAAATTTTCAGGCCAGCTCATTCGACAAAAAAGACAATAGAGTAATTGACTTTTGAGCTGGCAGGACCGCCCACTTAAAATTTCTAAATTGTAATTGTATGGTCAACTTTATTGTACTTACCTTTTCAGACCAAATGTGATGGGGAGTACTCTTCCACAAAACTCTCCATAGGAGTACAACTGTGCAAGTCCTTAGAGCAGAACAAGAGCAGGGGGCACTCCATCGTATGCGTCAAATACCTGCTCCATCGCCTGGCCATTGTGGTTCCTCAAGTCAACAGAAAGAGTCAAGCCTTGTACACACGACAGAGTTTCTCGTCGAAAAACGACAAGAAACTTGCTGGCAGAGCTTTCTTGCCGAGTAAATCGGTCGTGTGTACGCGGCTATCAGGTTTCTTGTCAAGAAAACCGACAAGAATCTCGACGAGAAAAATAGAGAACCTGCTCTCTATTTTCTCGTCGAGATTCTTGCCAGCATGTTTCTCGACGAGAAAAGTGTGTGTGTGTGTGTGTACACTTACCTTTCGCCGTGGAAACCCGCGCATGCTCAAAATGACTTAGGAAGCTACCGCGGTAGCTTCCTAGGCATAGGTAGGGTGTAGCAAGATGGCGGCGACAGCATAGAATGTGACGAGCGCACGCTCGTCGTAGTCGATGACATCACCGCGTTCGCTCCATTCAAAGAACCACAGGTTCTTTGAATGGATCGTGTGTACACTCGGCAGGACAAGTTTCTTGTCCAAGAATCTCGTCAAGAAAAACGACAAGTTTTTTCCTGACGAGATTCTCGGCCACAAAGCTTAAGAGGGGGTATAAATTACAACATATTGTTTGTATGGACTAATACAATAGGTTTCATTAAAGCGGAAAACTGTTGCCTTTAAAAACAAAACAAATAAAGAAAGAAAGAAAGAAAAAAAACCCACAACCTGCAAGGCAAAATTATAATGTGCTATTGTGCATTGCATACAAGCACATTACATGAAACTTAACTTAAAACTAAGCCCTCCAGTGGCACGCTGTCACCGCTGACAGGGCTTCTATCTTCACCCAGTCTTCCTTCCAGGTTGGCGGGCTCAAACCCTTTGATTGGACGAGCCGCAAAGACATCACTCCTGCACATGCGCGGGGATCCACTGTTCACGGCCCAGGGCTCTGAAGGAACAGCATGGGTATGCCATTCCTTCAGAGTGCATGCGCCGGTGACACCACCGGAGGCTTCACAAGTACAGATCTCCTAAACGGTGCACATTTAGGAGATACAGTGCATCCGGAAAGTATTCACAGCACTTCATTTTTTCCACATTTTATGTTACAGCCTTATTCCAATATGGATTAAACTCATTATTTTCCTCAAAGTTCTAAACTATACCCCATAATGACAATGTGGAAAAAAAAAACATGTACAGAAGTATTCACAGCCTTTTCCATGACACTCAAAATTGAGCTCAGGTGCATCCAGTTTCTACAACTTGGAGTCCACCTGTGGTAAATTCAGTTGATTGGGCATGATTTGGAAAGGCACACACCTGTCTATATACGATCCCACCGTTAACAGTGCATGTCAGAGGACAAACCAAGCCATGAAGTCCAAGGAATTGTCTGTAGACCCGAGGCAGGATTGTAGCGAGGCACATCTGAGAATGGGTATTGAAAATTTTCGGCAGCATTCAAGGTGCCAATGAGCACAGTGGCCTCCATCATCCGTGAATGGAAGAAGTTTGGAACCACCAGGACTCTTTCTACAGTGGGCCGCCCAGCCAAACTGAGCAGACAGGGGAGAAGGGCCCAAAAACCTGATGGTCACTGACAGAGCTCTAGCGTTTCTCTGTGGAGAGAGGAGAATCTTCCAGAAGAACAAACACCTCTGCAGCACTCCACCAATCAGGCCTGTATGGTAGAGTGGCCAGACAGAGTGGAAAGCCGCTCCTCAGTAAAATAAATACAATAGTCTGCCTCGAGTTTGCCAAAAGGCACCTGAAGGACTCTCAGAACATGAAACAAAATTCTCTGGTCTAATGAAACAAAAGATTGAACTCTTTGGCCTGAAGGGCAAGCATGTCTGGAGGAAACCAGGCACCACTTATCACCTGGCCAAAACCATCACTACAGTGAAGCATGGTAGTGACATCATTATGCTGTGGGTATGTTTTTCAGCGGCAGGAACTGGGAGACTAGTCAGGATTGAGGGACAGATGAATGCAGCAATGTACAGAGACATCCTTGATAAAAACCTGCTCCAGAGCGCTCTGGACCCGAAACGGAGGCGAAGGTTCATCTTCCAACAGTACAATGACCCCAAGCACACAGCCAAGATAACAATGGAGTGGCTATGGGACAACGCTGTGAATATCCTTAAGTGGCCCAGCCAGAGCCCAGACTTGAACCCAATTAAACGTCTCTGGAGAGATCTGAAAATGGCTGTGCACCGATGCTCCCCCATCCAACCTAATGGAGCATGAGAGGTCCTGCAAAGAAAAAAAAATAAAAGAAAAAAAAAATGGGAGAAACTGCCCAAAAAAGGTGTGCCAAGCTTGTAGCATCATACTCAAAAAGACTGTACATTTTTTTCCCCCGATTTTATTTTTAATAAATTTGCAAAGATTTCAAAAAAACTTATTTCAGGCCATCATTATGGGGTATTGTTTGTAGAATTTTGAGGGGAATTTTTTTTTTTTATTTAATCCATTTTGGAATAAGGCTGAAACATAACAAAAAGTGGAAAAAGTGAAGCGCTGTGAAAACTTTCCGCATGCACTGGATATACTGTACCTATAGGTACCCCTATTCCTTACCTTTGGCTCACTTGTAGGAAAAAGGGGCACACCATGCCACATGCCCATACCCTCCTGTGTGAAGAGGTTGAGTGGTGTAATGTACCTGGGTCTCTATGGTCAGGTTCTCCAGAGAATGGCTCCCGTCTTCACTGCAATAAAGACAAGTCTCTATTCCCCAATAACTCCAAGGTAGAGTTTTTTTTTTTCTCTTATGCATAGTCATTTAAATGAGAAAGGTTGGAGGAAGAAGATCAGGACAGCAAGGAGGTGTTGGAGTAGGTCCAGGCACAAACGAATACTCAGTCACTACCCATATCTTCAGGTAGTCTTAGCTCATTCGAATAGTCTCCCATTAGAGTGGATCCTAGCAGCCGGAGTGATGCTCGAATTAGATTACACACAGTCTCTGCACAAACTCTGCCACAGATCTGGTGAATGATGGTTCTGGTATTAAGCCTCTAACAGGAAGATGACATCCCTCCAGAGAGTTACTGGGCCCCTTCCTTCACTGTGATCTCTCACCAGACCCTCGGAACGGTCCTCCCCCGGCCTCCTCTTCCAGATACGGGTCTCCTCGCAAGGCAGCACCCTGGGATTCCTCTTCCCTCCATGGGCTCCAGCCGAAGGTGCTGGACCCAAGTCCTTCAGCTGCAGCCCCAGGGCTAAAAGGTGCCCCGGACTGATCCACCAGTGTACCGGACCAGGAACTCCACCCCAGGGCTAAAAGGTGCCTGGGGTGGCCACGAACAGGACAACACACTCCCGGGGTCGGACCCCCGGGAACTCACCCCTTACAGACAGGGTCTGCCCCTTTTATATCCTCTCCCGGCATGCACAGCAGGCCGACACGCCCACCATACCACCCCCGAGAGTGGACATTCAAGGCGCAGCACTGCACCAGCGGTTCAACCCTAGCCTCCGATGGCAGCGCCATCAACAGGCCACAGGAAACTATACACCAGCATCCCATCTGTAGTATTAAAAAAAAAAAGTTTTACATAACCCTATCAAATAGTGTGTTTGAGTATAACTACCACTTAAACATTCCCTTAGATTTAAAGCCCCGCTACACAGGTAAGCCTTATTATAGGCTTACCCATAGGTAAAAATCAACCAAGGGAGTTTACTCCGACTAACCAAATGGGGGGGGGGGGGGGAAGTCCTGTTATGTGTGCCATTATCTATGGGATTCAACAGAAACATCATGCAACTCTACTCATTTCGAAATAAATATACACCATGTAGTAGGTCTCTGCTGAGATTAAAGTAACTGAAAATGACAGATAAGGAATACATAAAACCACCATCTAACACCTGAAGGTAGAACTTCTTTCTATATTTAGTCAGTTGGTAAACATGAGGACAGGCCAAGTGGGAGGCTTTAACTTCCTCTACCGGTTTCCTTTCGTTTGATGTCAAAAGTATTTGGACATGAAACAGGAATATTAAAGAAACACTTAATTGCCCAACATTTCCCCAGGCAGAAGCTGTAACACGGGTTTATTTATTAAGACACTGAAAGGTGTAATGGCTGTACACTATAGGGTTAAAGTATCATAATTAACGTAAACATTGCTCCACAGCCAACAATCACATTTAAACCTACACTAGAATATGGCAAGAAATTTATATTTGCACATTGGCTGCTGTGGGATATATAGACACTTCTTGTAAAAGATAAACAGCCCACCTCCAGGAATCAGAGAAAACCTACCCTAAGGCCCCTTTCACGCTGGGGCGGGCAGGTGCGGTGGCGGTATAGCGGCGCCATTTTTAGCGCTGCTATACCGTCGTATTTAGCGCAATAGTCGGCCGCTAGCGGTGCGGTTTTAACCCTTTTTTGGTCGCTAGCAGGGTTAATACCGCCCGCAAACCGCAGCTGCGGTTTGCGGGCATATTACCACGGTGTCCCATTGATTTCAATGGGAAGGAGCGGTATACACAATGCTCCTTCACCGCTCCAAAGATGCAGCTTGCAGGAGTTTTTTTTCCTCCCACCAGTGCATCGCCTCCGTGTGAAAGCCCTCGGGCTTTCACATTGAGCATACTGGGGCAGGATTATTTCAGGCGTTATTTATGCTCTATTTTTAGTGCTAAAACGCCCGAAATACACCTCAGTGTGAAAGGGGCCTAACAGTTGCAGACAGACCTCCCTTACAGACCCCAGATCTCTCCAAAAAGAGCACACGTCTGTTGCTGTCACAAGGGAGGTTTACATTCCTCAGTACAGCAATAAAAGTGATTAAAAATAAAAAGACACGTTTCTCCCACTTTATATCCACCCCGACCAGATTGGGTTTATCCCTAATATACAGGCGTCTGATCAAACCCGCAGATTAATAAACCTGATATCAGCAGTGCAGTCAGACTGGGATGGTGGAGGTAGTAGATTTGGTATGTTGCTCTCGCTGGATGTCCAGAAAGCGTTCGATTCCCTGTCTTGGGAGTACTTGTTTGACGTGCCAAGTCGCTATGGCTTTGGCGAGCGCTTTCTGGCTCTCCTTCAGGGACTGTATGATTCTCCAACTGCCACATTATTGCTAAGGGGATACTCCTCCCAACCCATTACTATTAGGCTTCACTTCATGCCCACTGACGTTTTTACAGCTGCGTTTTTTACAGCTTAAAAATGCCTGTCCATGTTATTGTAAATTTATTTTTTTAAATAAAAAGAGCTAAAAAACGCATTAGTGCGCGTTTTTTGACGCTCGCATTTTTTTCTGCCTAACTCCGACGCTGAGGAACGCACTGGTCCTGGTTTTTTTTTTACAGCTTAAAAATGTCTATGCTATTTGCAGCTCAAAAACGTCTAGGTGGACATGAAGCTATAGACTAACATGGACAGGCGTTTTTAAGCTGTAAAAAAACGCTCAAAAACGCGGCTGTAAAAACGTCCGTGGGCATGAGGCCTTAGACGGGGAACTAGGCAGGGGTGCCCGCTATCGCCAATATTGTTCGCCCTAGCAATAGAGCCGCTAGCGATTAAAATTCGTGTTTGCCAGAATATCAAAAGGGATTGTTAGCGGAGAGTACGAACATAAGTGCCTGCTTTTTGCAGATGACTTACTCCTTACCTTGACTTCCCCGATAGCTTCACTCCCTAACCTCTACGCGGTATTACACCCATTTTCGGATATATCTGGGTTGCACATTAATCATGCTAAATCTAGGGCGTTGAATGTAACACTAGCAAGCTCTATTCAGAAAACACTTGAGCAGTCCCATCAATTCATATGGGAATCGGAGGCACTTCCTTACTTGGGTATCAAATTGACCGCTTCTATTCAAACACTATACAAGAATAACTACCCAGCTCTCATTAAAAGACTAACAGGGGATATGGCTAAATGTCAGATTCACCCCCCTTCGTGGTTCGGCAGACTACACTCGATAAAAATGAATATCCTACCTAGGCGGTCATATTTTTTTTCGCACCATACCTATAGCATTGCAACATACTGATCTGCAACTGTTTCAATGGAAAGTTCTCCAGTTTGTATGGGGAGATAAGAGGCCTAGGGTTAGCAAAGCCACAATGTATGCCCCTAAACGGAAGGGTGGACTTGGTTTGCCTGACCTGCTGAAATATTTTTATGCGGCCCAGATGGCCCACCTAACTAGGTTTCATTCAAAATCACCACCCGCTATATGGATGAACATGGAATCCTATTCCTGTCGCCCGGATCCTGCATCCCACTTGATGTGGCTCCCGCCTAAAGAAAGACTGACAATATAGTGCCCATCCTTATCTTTCTCATTGGATATTTGGGACAGATAGTCCAGATCCAAGAAATTAAAATCGCCCCATACTCCATTGGCACCTATTTTAAAAAATAGCCAGTTCACTCCAGGCCTCGCTCCTCTTGCGTTTTCATGGTGGACCAATAAGGGATTACTGCGTATTGCAGATTTCTGTGATCATAAGGGTATAATATCAGAACGCTCTATGATTGAGAAGTATCAAATGCCGCCAATGGAAAGCTATAGATATACTCAAATACAGCATTTTGTGCAAGCACTAGCTCGTAAGAGTGACCTAGCAGAGATGACCCCCATGGAACATATGTGTAAGCATTATGACAGACTTAGGGGGATTTATATCTACTATATATACATACACGCACAGTTTCAACCAAACTGAAATATATGCTTCAATGGGTAAAGGATTTCCAGGAAACATTGGACCTGGACAATTGGTTGGCAATTTCAGATACAGCGTCTCGATCACTCCTCAATACTTCAATCATAGAAGCAAACTACAAGGTCTCGTTACGCTGGTATATGGTGCCAGCCAGACTGGCCACCTTTGTGCAGGGGACTACCTCCAAGTGTTTTAGAGGATGTGATCAGTTGGGAACCACCTATCATATATGGTGGTCAATTTTATCTATACCCTTACTCAGATCAATTTAAAGAAATCGCCCAAACAGGCCCTTCTGGGTGACAGGGTGGCGGAAATCTCCAAGTCCCAAAGAAGGCTACTAAATTTCATATTTGTATCGGCTAGGATAGCTATAGCTAGGAATTGGAGATCCGCAGCCCTGCCATTTGGCCAACTTAAAAGGCAAATTGTCCTGGCTGATGTTAAATGAGAGATTGACGGCCCTGGTCCAGGACAAGATTAAGTTATTTCACAAAGTTTGGGACCCATGGCTTGATTATCTTACCAATGACCCGAGGACGCTTGCTACCTAGTTGCTCTCACGTATACTAGGTAATTGGGCGCTGGATCTCTCTCTCTCTCTCTCTCTCTCGAGTACTGCTGGCCCTCGGGGGATTCGCTCCCATAAAAAGGGAGGGGCTGCCCGGGGGGAAATCGCTTGCTGGACCAGTACTACATATCACAGCGTGTAAGCCCGTGTTAGGGGAGGCTTATACATGAGCGGTGGGCCTGGTTTAGGCTACTGGTGCCAATATTGGGAAATTGTCTGTTAATATTTATACAGCAGGAGCGGTCTGTACTGTGCTTTGATCATTGGCAAGCTATCCTCTGTTACTGTACGATAAGAAAATGTGGTACTTTTGTATTGTTCTAAAATACTTTAATAAACATCAATGAAACATAAAAATAAAAAGTGACAGTGTAAAAAGGAAAAAAAATAAATAAATTTAATTTACCTTTCCCCCTAAAGGCTAAACACATGCGTCGGTCCTGCGCGCACGCAAACAGTGGTGATCTTCCCACACATGCGAGGTATCACTGTGAATACAGATGGGCTTGGGCGTGTTCGAAATCCCACGTGCCCGACCCCGCCAGGAAGCCGACACGTCTCACTGCCTGCGTTTAGCAGTGTTGGCTTCTTGGCGGGATCGGACACACATATATAAAATATACATATACACACGCGTGCGTGTGGTTTGGGAGTGCCAAGATATTTTCTATACTGTACTATAAAAATACTGAACGTTACATGTAAACAGAAAGTGCCAGAAAAAGCCTTGGTCTTTAACCACCTCGCGCCCGCCGTACGACTATGTACGGCCGCAAGGTGGTTCTTAAATGCCGGGAGGCCGTCTTTTTACGGCCTCCGCTCCTCTGGCCACTTGGGGGCGCACGAGCGCCGGCGCGCGCACGTGCCCGGCGCGTCACTGTAATGCCGATGCGCGTGCCTGGCGGCCGCGATGTCCGCCAGGTACCCGCGATCAGCCGTTACACAGACAAGGACGTGGATCTCTGTGTGTAAACAGAGATCCACATCCTGTCAGGGAGAGGAGACCGATGCTGTGTCCCTTGTACATAGGGACACAGATTGGTCACCTCCCACAGTCAGTCCCCTCCCCCCACAGTAGTAATAACTCCCAGGGAACACATTTAACCCCTTCCTCGCCCCCTAGTGTTAACCCCTTCCCTGCCAGTCACATTTATACAGTAATCAGTGCATATTTATAGCACTGTTCGCTGTATAAATGTGAATGGTCCCAAAATAGTGTCAAAAGTGTCCGCCATAATGTCGCAGTCACGAAAAAAAAAATCACTGATCGCCGCCATTACTAGTAAAAAAAATAAATAAATAAAATGCCATAAAAACTACCCCCTATTTTGTAGATGCTATAACTTTTGTGCAAACCAAACGCCGATTGCGATTTTTTTTTTTAAACAAAAATATGTAGAAGAATATGTATCAGCCTAAACTGAGGAAAAAAATATTTTTTTTAAAAACAAAATATTGGGATATTTATTACAGCAAAAATCAAAAAATAGTGTTTTTTTTCCAAAATTGTCACTCTTAGTTTATAGCGCAAAAAACTGCAGAGGTGATCAAATACCACCAAAAGAAAGCTCTATTTGTGGGAAAAAAAGGACGTCAATTTTGTTTGGGAGCCACGTCGCACAACCGCGCAATTGTCATTCAAAGCGTGACAGTGCCGAAAGCTGAAATTTCGCCTGGGCAGGAAGGGGATATATGTGCCCAGTAAGCAAGTGGTTAAGTGGGAGTGGTTGATCCGTTTTTATGGTTAAAGCAGGCCCATACTATTAACAAAATACCACTGCCCACAGGTGAGTCGCTATGGCCATAATACCACATAGCATGATGTAGACGGCGAGGTGCACACCCTGCCACAGCTAGCAGAGATCAAGATAAATCAAAAGTCGGATGGCTGCACATGCACATGATGCAATTTTCGGCTTTTTTCAATAGTACAAAATCCCTTAAAAACAACAAAGCACACAGGCAGGAGGGTACAAGGTTGACGCGTTTCACACAAAATCCGTGCTGTCTCAAAACCACACAGACCATGCTATATCACCTGAAATTTGATCCATTGGTGGCCCTACCAACTTCTTCATATGAAAATGCCTACAATCTGAAATAGTTTGTAGCACCCTTGTCCTAAACAGGGCTGCTAGTAAATTTAGTTGTGCTAGGTGGTAACCTGGCTTATTTGTAGTCTTGATCAACTGGGTTTTTCTCCCAAGCTTGAGCTTTATTGTCATCTCTCTCTTCTGTCAATAGATAGCACTGTTGCCTTTGGCAATAGGATGATAGATTACAGTGAATTCAAGTTATGAGTAGATATGTTGTCTCTCCTGCCAATCAGGAGTTTTCTTTGGCCGCTGAGCATGCTGGGATAGTCTATTTGGAAGGAGTCAGGTGATTGGGGTTCTTTCCACCCGGGCTGCTGCCTGGGTGGGTGTGCGTGGAGCGGCAGCAGAGGTGTAGGCCTCAAGCTTGAGGCCTGACCACGTGTGTTTAGGCTCGGCCCGAGGGGAGCCTGATCATTGCCGGAGGCAAAAGGAGAAGCAGTTGCCAGAGAGGCCGATCACTCCTTTTGCCAGTGGCAAGCATAGAAGGGATGTAGTTCTGAAGGAGTACCAGAGCAGACACTTCACCAGCCAGGGATGATGAAGTAAGTGGGAAAGCTTCAGTAGAGACTCATCCAGAAATACAGCGGGTATCTATGAGCAAAGCTTGGAGTACAGTGGGTAGCTGTACGTAAAGCTTGAAGATAAATACAGCGGGTAGCTGTGAGTCAAGCCTGAGGGATCCAACAGGTAGCTGTGAGTCCATGGAACCCAACGGGTAGCATGGGTGAAGCTTGAAGAATACAGCAGTAGCTGTGAGTGAAGCTTGAGGATCTACAGTGGGATACTGTGACTGAAGTTGTTGCTATAGGAGACAGCAGTTGCTACAAGATACAGATCGCTGCATCCAGCTTAAAGGCTCTTTTTCTGTATTGCTGTCTGCCTAGTTCTATTTTTGGTATGCAGAGTTTGCAAAGTTGCTATTGCATTTGCCCAAGGGTGTCCTGTGCCCTACCCCTCTCTACCCCTGTTCCTGTTAAGAGAAATAAAACAGTCTTCGTTCATTTTAAAAAAGTGACTGGCACCCATCTTGCACTACACCCACCATGCCTAGTAACCTGCACCCTGGAGTAGGAATGTCAGCCCTCTGGGGGTCACCACCAGGCCCTTGGAGGTTGGGGAGACCGCTACAAGTTGATACTTTTCATAAACGGTTGCATCTGAGATCAAGTGTGCCGTGTGCTCCATGATGTTTTGTTTAGGCTCCATTCACACTAGAGGTCGACCGATATATCGGCCGATTTTTGGCACTTTTTAACTAATCGGCATCGGCCGATTGTGCTGAAAAAAAGGCGATTTAAAAAACTTCAGCGCAACTTGCAAATAACTTATTTCATAGAAGTCAATGCAAGTTCCCTGAAGTTTCCCATGGAGGTGGAGCGATGTGTCTCTGGGCAGCCTGCCAAGTGAGAGAAAAGAGATACAATGTTTATTCTTATCAATGAACTGAACTTGTGTAGAAGTTCTCAGTTTAACCATTTAAAGACAAAATCTTTTCTGACACTTGTAGCTTACAAGTAAAAATCTTGTATTTTCTGCTAGAAAATCACTTGGAACCCCCAAACATTATATATTTTTTTTTAGCAGAGACCCTATGGAATAAAATGGCGGTTGTTGCAATATTTTATGTTACATTGTATTTGCGCAGCAGTCTTTCAAGCGCAATTTTTTGGGAAAAAATACACTTTAATTAATTTTAAATAAAACTAAAAAACAGTAAAGTTAGCCGTTTTTATTTATTCTTTTCGTCTAAAAATGTTGATTACCTGTTTTTGTGCCTGCTTCCTGATTACCTTACCGAAGATGGCGGCGGCAGCACCCGATAGCCGAGGGAGAGATTGGCTTTGTGTGCCGACATCGCGGGCGCCCAGGACAGGTAAGTGTCCATCATAGGTGTGCGCAGCCTATTGCATTAGGGTGTGCATCTCAAAGCTCCAACACATATGCGTGTATGACTTATATTCCGGTCTCTTCCCCGCTCTCCATTTTCAAACAATGGGAGGAAGGGGGAGACCCGGGCAGCAGAAAGAGGGACAGAAGGGGTGGCGTGGGTGGCATATATTGGTACCAATCCCCAGTATTTTTCTCCTGTGGCAGCTGAATGTCGGTGAGAAGGAGAGGAGGAGAAGCCTCCTTTCAGCTGCTGCAGGAGGAAAATATAGATCGTTTCCACCAAATTCCAACTCCACCGCCTCTCCTGTCCAGGTTCTGGGGTTTGGCAAGGAAGGATTAAGGTTTACCTGTCACCTGCCCACTATCAAACAGGTAGATTATGATTGACAGGTTGCCAACCCCAGGATTAGGATGTGCCCAGGCACACCTGGCACACCCCTTGCGCACGCCTATGGTGTCCATATAATTAAAAGTCAGCAGCTGCAGTATTTGTAGCTGCTGACTTTTATTAATTTTTTTTTTCGGCGGAACTCTGCTTTTACACTGGAGCGGGTAGGCGTTGACGGTAAAACGCTGCTAGTTTTAGCGGCGCTTTACCATCATTTTAGCGGCGCTTTTCGGCTGCTAGCGGGGCGCTTATAACCCAGCTAGCGGCCGATGAAGAGGTTAAATGCACCCGTGTAGCACCGCTGCAGAAGCGCTTTGCAGGCGCTTCGGCAGCAGTGCCCATTCCTTTCAATGGGCAGGAGCGGTATACACCGCTCCAAAGATGCTGCTTGCAGGACTTTCTTTTAACGTCCTGCCAGCCGCACCGCCTCAGTGTGAGACTGCAGGGGAGCTGTTTTGCAGCCACTTTTACAGGTGCAATTTTTAGCCCAAAAGTGCCTGAAAAACACCCCAGTGTGAAAGGGGTCCAACTGTTAGATTTTATGAGATGAAGGGGGAAAAAAAAAAAAGAAAAAAAAAAAAAAAAAAAAAAAAAAAAAAAATCGGCCTAACATATCAGCCCAAAAAAAAAAAAAAAAAAAAAAAAAATCGGCACCATATATCGCCCATCAGCCGCCGCGATTTCTAAATATCCGCATCGGCCAGAAAAAAACCCATATCGGTCGACCTCCAATTCACACTGCTGCAACATGAAAGTCACGCGACTTTAGGGAATTCCTGTGTAATCTTGAGGTCTATGGACCTCGAGTCGCATTTAAGTTGGACCAAAAAGTAGTGCAGGAACTACATTGAAGTCGCACAGACATGAACAGTACTCATAGGGAAACATAGGGTGCGACTTGGCAGGACAAGTCACACAAAAGTGTGAATGGGGACTTAAAAGTGGAATTGAAAAACCACCGACAGGCAAGGCTTTTATAAACAGAAGACACCCTAGTGGTCTCTTTGGTCACAAATGACTCTCCCTGCCTGTTAGTGGTAATGTATACTCAGCCACGCATACACAGCTTAGTGTACATTTACGGCACATCTGCCTGTTGTGGTAGGGACACCCGTGAGCATGTGCTGGAATTATATCATGGCCCAGCCATTTAAGCGGATGAACAGAAGGAACCCAGGAGGAAGACCAGGCAAAGATGGAAGCGCCCAGGGGCCAGCTGGAGTGCCGACGCTGCAGGGCTTCATTTGACAGGCAACTCTGCCATAATGTGCTGATCTGCAGTGCATGCTAGCACATTATGGCATAAACCATCTTGGGACCCATTTAAAATTTGATAGATAGATAGGATATATATGTATTAGGGCCGAAACAACTAATCAATTAATCGAAAACTAATCGATTATGACATTAATCGATTACTATTTTCATAAACGATTAATCGGCCAGTAACATAATGGGGTAAAAAAAATAAAATAAAAAATTAGCCCTTTATAGTACAAAAAGAGCAAATCACTACTGTAAATATTACTTTCACTGTACCACAGTAAAAAAATTAACCCCTTACAGTAGCGATTATTTGCTCTTTTTGTTTTTTTAAACCCATTATGCCTGGGTCACACCTCTGTGTTTTTTGGTGCTTTTTGCAGAAAACACACTACAGTCCATTTACATGGTTTCCTATCAGACACGTTCACATCTAAGCTTTTTTCAGCTGCTGCGTATTTGGAAAGGGCAAGGACTTTTTTTTAATGCAAAACAGTGCTATTTTTTTTTTTTTTGGTTCAATATACTTCAATGGAGAAGCTGCAGAAAAGCATGTAATGCGTTTTTGCGGCAATTTGTGTTTTTCTTAATCTGCCCAACAATTTGGGCAAAAAAAATGCAAATCACTTTTTTATTTTTTTTATTTAAGGTTGTTAACCGATTAATCTAAATAATAATCGGCCAACTAATCGATTATGAAAATAATCGTTAGTTGCAGCCCTAATATGTATATAAATAAAATAGAAAAATAGGGTAGTGCTGTAATGTGAAATTTAGCTGCACTCTACATACCTGCTGCTGCTATAGCCAGCAGCACTGATCAAGTGGCAAAAATCTTGACAGGGTGGTTGTACAAAAGTTTATCAGTAGATTGATTTCTGTACAATCATCTTGCCCATACATGGATTGAACTAATCTTGAACTCATTTTTACCTTCGGCTATAAAATATCCAAAAAAAAAAAAGAAAGGGATCACATTTCTTTATAAAAAATGTTTTTAAATACTACTAAATGGCGGTGATCAGTGACGTATAGTGGGACTGTGATAGTGTGTCGGCCAATCTGACACTAACTGGCACTGAGTGGGAACTGCCACTGACACTAATACAGTCACATATTTAGTCTGATTGAAAAGAAACCCAAGTCCATCTAGTTCAACCAATAAAAAGCAGAAAACAAAACATTTTTTACAATCCTAGATACACAATCCCATAGCCACAGTTGACCCAGGAGGGGGAAGAAAAAAAAAAAAAAACACCCCAGCAAAGCATGATCCAATTTGCTCCAGCGGAAAAAAAAAATCCCTCCTGATCCCCCGAGAGGCAATCTGATGTTCCCTGGATCAACTTTACCTATAAAAATGTTTGTATCCAGTTATATTATGTACAGTCTATTTAGGAAAGAATCCAGGCCTTTTTTTAAAGCAATCTACTGAGCTGGACAGAACCAGCTCTTTTGTCTATTCCACATTTTCACGTCTTACTGTGAAGTTACCTTTCCGTATTTATTTAAAAATCAGATTTTAACAAAAAGTTCCCGTTTTGAAAAAAAATAAATAAATATTAACATATATTATACATAGCCTTTCCATATTTGAAGATTAAATCTCCTTTCCTCCAGACAGAGTGCCCACTTGTCCTCTAATGACCTTAAAGTGAATAACTCCACACCAAGTTCACTATATGTGAATACTACGATCACTGTACTAATGACACTGGCTTGGAAAGGGTTAACATCTCGGGTAATTAAGGGGTTAAATGTGTGTTAGTTTGGGTAATAGAAGAATCCATATATTGCAACCTGAGCATCTCTCAGTCCCAAAAATTTAGCAACACAAAAAACAAGTGGCCCGTGGGGCTTTAACGAGAGTAAGGCTCCATGTACACAGAAGCTGATAAACTGCAGTTTATTGGCGTTTTTTTTAAAAAGCCCATTAACTGCACTCTATGTTAGCCTATGTGTTCATGTACACAACGTTTTTTAGCTTTAATGAGCAGTGGAGTTAATGGGCTTTTTTCTGAACGCAAGAAATTCGCGTTCAAAGTGCAGTTTTTCGGCAGAAAAAAAAAAAAAAACGCCGAAAAACGCTCATAAACACTCAAAAACGCTGGCCGCGAGCGTTTTTTGGTCCATTGAAAAAAAAAAACTTTTTTTTTTTTTTTAAGGCCTCATGCCCACTGACGTTTTTACAGCTGCGTTTTTTGCAGTTTAAAAACGCCTGTCCATGTTATTGTAAATTTTTTATTTTTTTTAAAAAACAAAAAAAAAAAAAAAAAAAAAAAAAACGTCGGAGCTAAAAACGCGACCGCGCGTTTGACGCTCGCGTTTTTTTCTGCCTAATTCTGACGCTGAGGAACGCACTGGTCCTGGGTTTTTTTTACAGCTTAAAAACGTCTATGCTATTTGCAGCTCAAAAACGTCTAGGTGGGCATGAAGCTATAGACTAACATGGACAGGCGTTTTTAAGCTGTAAAAAACGCTCAAAAACGCGGCTGTAAAAACGTCCGTGGGCATGAGGCCTAAAAGCTAAAAAAAGCTACACTGAAAAACGCTAATAAAAGCTAGTAAAAAAACGCTGATAAAAGCTAGCTTTTTCTGCTGCTTTAAAAATGACCGTTTTTGAGCTTCTGTGTACATGGAGCCTAATGCTCATACAAAAGTGCAACAAGGTTCATAAAAATACAACAACATTTTTATTAGAATGACAAAATATGTATATAAAAAAGGTAACAAACATCTCTACTTATAAAATGGTGAATATTATACAAGGTAGCGAGTCATGCACCAGATTACATCCAAATTACCCACCCAATGAATGACATACTGTGGCAATGCTGAACCTGTATTCTCTATGCATTTCACATTACAAAACCCGCTTCATTATCAGGAGACAGCTCACATTGGTATAAGTACAGATATAGGCAGTAAAATCACAGGTAGGATCTATCAGGAACTGCAGAACCAAGGCCCGAAAGGTGATGGATAAAGGGCCCTGTAAAAGATTTTACAACTAGGTCTTGAGGCTGGGCAACAGCAGCCCAAAAAAAGACTTCTGAGGATGAGCTGAGGATCGGTGGGCAACACACAGGAGAGACCACCGCTGCAGACAGCCTATGTAAATCTTTAAGAGCCCATCATCATACCATATATCCATGATGGGGATATAGCGTGTCCTCAAAACATCAAGCATGTAAAGCCCCACAGGCCACTTGGCCTTTTGTGTTGGTTTGTGTAATGTTTGCTACTTTTTACGAAATCTCTGTTTCTTATCCATGCAGAGTGAAGAAAGATTTTTCCCTCTGTAAAGAGCCTTGTGTTGATTGTTAACACAGAGCTCTGGGCTGTGATTGGACACAGCCGATCAACAGGTCCCGGCCAATTGTTAAAAGCGGAAGTAAACCCACCGATTTAACAGTTTCAAAAAGCAGTTACATTCCTGGCATGCCGGGAATGCCAACTGTCACATTGGTTGTGCTCTCAACCAAACTGTCAAACCATCCAATGGCTGGTGTCATAACTGATCACATGTGCAGCATCATGGCAGTTGAAGATTAAACAGAGGCCAAGATGGCAGCTTCCTTGCCTGAAAATGATAGGAGGGTTTACTTCCACTTTAATTGTCCGGGACCTGCTGACAAGCTTCCACTATGTACAATCACAGTGAGGTCGGCATGTACGTGCCCTGTACCCGGAAGATGCACAGGTACATTGCTGTGCCCGTCCACATTACATTGCCGCTGGGAGGTCTCCAAGTGGTAAAAGTTAAACTGAACTTAAAAACTGAAGATGTGCTATATTATAGAGAATATCTAGCAATGTTAACTGTTCATCAGCATTACCCCGAAAAATCGACCTTTTGTTTTGAATTCTGCCTAAAAGGCAAGTACACTTCGATGGTATACAAGTGTGCCTGGGCACACCTGTGCCTATGGCTGCAAACCTTTATATCTGCACTGTGAGACCCAAGGTACTGCTGCGTCTCACTGCTAGTCTGGAGATGTCACTACTGTGCTGCCCATTGTTCTCCTTGCTGGAGGCTCTGGCATGTGGAAGTAAAGTCCTTCCTCTACCAAGAGACCCATGGCAGAACAAGGCAAGCCAGCATTGGGAAAAAAAGATCAGATGCAGGGAGACAACAGGCAATACTAGTGACCAGTTATTTGCCTTCTGCTTTTCTTTGAAACAGCTTCATGCAGAAAAAACACCCGACACTTGTAAGGGTGTGCAACGCATTATGGTGCGTCTAAACACTGTGACCGACCCAACCCGGACAGGGGCTTTTGGAGGCGACTGCAGGGTAGCCTCTTGCCTACTGACTATGGGCCCTGGCTTTAGCCGACTGTGTGGTACAAAATTCTGTGTGAGTTTACAATAAAGTCAGCTCCACTTTGCACCTAAGCTAGTGTCATCTAGTTCTTGAGTGCAATTCTCAGCTATAATATCTAGCTCCAGAGTGAAGGAAGCTTGGTGAAGGCACCCATGTTGGGTGCCAGGCAGTCCGTCACAAGCATCAAGTGCTTGGGCGTTAATATTTTTATTTGCTAGTAGAATAGTTTACATACAAAAATTTGTGCAAACATGTATTTTGAGGCATGAATGAGTTTACAAGCATCAAGCATTTTTTATGCCAAAACGCTGCTGCTCCTGGACGCACTCGGCTCACATACACTATATTACCAAACGTATTGGGACGCCTGCCTTTACACGCACATGAACTTTAATGAAATCCAAGTGTTAGTCTTTAGGGTTCAATATTGAGTTGGCCAACCCTTTGCAGCTATAAACAGCTTCAAGTCTTCTGAGAAGGCTGTCCACAAGGTTTAGGAGTCTGTTTATGGGAATGTTTGACCATTCTTCCAGAAGCACATTTCTGAGTTCAGGCTCTGATGTGGACGAGAAGGCCTGGCTCCGAGTCTCCATTTTAATTCATCCCAAAGGTGTTCTATCGGTTTGAGGTCAGGACTCAGGCCAGTCAATTTCCTCCACCCCAAAAGCAAATTAATTAATGTCTTTATGGACCTTGATTTGTGCACTGGTGCGCAGTCATGTTGGAACAGGAAGGGGCCATCCCCAAACTGTTCCCACAAAGTTGGGAGCAAAAAATTGTCCCAAATGTCTTGGTATGCCAACGCCTTAAGAGTTTCCTTCACTGCAACTAAGGAGCCAAGCCCAACCCCTGAAAAAACAACCCCACACCATAATCCCCCCTCCACCAAATGATTTGGACCAGTGCGCAAAAGGAGCCTGGGGTCTGGTGCATTTCTGGTCCGAATTTTTCCGTGAATTCGCACCCGAATCTAAACCAAAAACGCACAGGACCCTTTTGTAAACCTCAATATGGCCGCCCTGGACATGTGTGAACCGACTCGACTAAGAGCCGGTCACACTCCCGTGTCATGCGAATTGGGCGCGGTGAAAACCGCATCAAATTCACACATATGTAAACCAGGCCGAAGTAGGTTTCTATTTCTGCCTCTAAAAACCCCTGCCACTTAACACTGCTAAAAGCCTATACGTGTATGGACACATTGGCTAAAATGCAGGGTGGTTCAAAGGGTAAAAAAAATAAAAATGTCCCTAGAAGCAGCTGCAAAAGAGTCAGAAATATAAAAAAGACAAAGTACAGCCCTTGTGCTTGCCTGTGAGGTCTGCTCAGCGAAGGCCAGGCTTAGACTTTTCCTATTAATCTGATTAAATGAAGACTTTTATTCATGTGGCATTAGGTTTGAGCTCATTTGCACCAAAAATAAAATATGCGATACATCTCTTTGCATTGAAGCTGGGTGCTATATAAAGCAAAAGGTAAAAGAGAGGCTCAGGACTCAATGTTATCCAAGCAGCTAAGTATCATATGGCAGAATTAGTAATCAGCCACAGTGCTCCTTACAATCCTACCACAATGTCATGTCTAGGGTTACAAGATTATATATAGCCAAATATAAGGAATTATATTTCTTGTAACCTTCATCTAATTGGAATGTCAAAGTAGGCTTTATCCTATAAGCTGTTCAATTAACACTTTTAATTAAAAATGAATCATGCCTACCTGGTATAAAATTAGTAAAAGGAGGAAATGGTAAGAAAATCCTTTACCCAAAAAAAAATTAGGGGAGCCATGGGAAAAAAAAAAAAAAAAAAAAAAAAAAAGGGTACATATAGCTATTCCATATTGGAAATACTTCTGACAACGTTAACGATTTAGAATGCTGAAAATAATCATAAGTGCAACGCAACACAAACTTCAGAATATAAAATGACAACATATCCGCTTTGATCCTATTGCATCAATATAATAAGCATATATAAAAAGAGTCCCAAAATATATATATATATATATATATATATATATATATATATATATATATATATATATATATATATATATCACACACACACTGCAATAACTCTCTTCCTTGTGAAACCTTCAGTGTCCACCACCTTTAGGTGAAAGACCTGCTCACCTCAGCTTCAGACCCCACAACAGAGTCTAATAGGCATTGGTCATTATCCTACTTCTTGGTAGGGCTGGGGAAAGAAAAAAAAAAAAAAAAAAAAAAATCGATTTTAAAACTTGAAAATCGAGTTTTGAGATCAAATCGATTCAGATTTGAAGAAAATAGGATTTTTTACTCACCGTAAAATCCTTTTCTCTGAGTCCATGGACCGACACAGCTTCTCTATTGACAAAGTGGTATTATCCGTTAATTAGGAGTGACTAGGCAGAAAAACTTGTAAAAAAAAAAGTGTTACATCACACCTTCTACAGTCCCGCCCAGGGGGCGGACCCCCCGGGTATATCCTCCCAGTCTGCATATCGCAGATCAGTTCGTCAAAAAGCAGTACAAACTTAAAAAGGAGGGGTGGGTGCTGTGTCGGTCCATGGACTCAGAGAAAAGGATTTTACGGTGAGTAAAAAATCCTATTTACTCTTTCGTCCATGGACCGACACAGCTTCTCTATTGACAAAGTGGGACGTCCCAAAGCAGTGTCAGAAAAAAACGAGGGGTGGTAACAGCATAATAACAAACTTCACCCCAAAACACAAAAACAGCACTCCTCCAACGGAGGAGCTGCAACTCTAAACAGCCGCTTGCAAAACCTTGCGGCCGAAAGAGGCATCCGAAGATGCACCTACATCAACTTTGTAGAATTTTGTGAGTGTGAGCGGACGACCAAGTCGCCGCTTTACATAATTGGGAAACAGACACTTGATGTCGGAAAGCCCAAGAGGCACCTAATGCCCTGGTCGAATGCGCCGTGACAGGAAAGAGGGGCGCCTGACCCTTTAAGGCGTAAGCCTGGATTACTATCTGTCGGATCCACCTAGAGATGGTGGCCGATGAGACTGCTTGGCCCTTCTTGGGACCAGCCACCGAAACAAACAGTGAGTCTGACTTCCGGAACAGGGAAGTAGCAGATAGGTATACTCTCAAAGCTCGGACAACGTCCAAGGAATGCAACGCCGACTCCTTAGGATTCGACGGATGAGGACACAAGGATGGAAGTACAATGTCTTCGTTGAGATGAAAAGCCGAAACGACTTTCGGAAGAATGGAAGGCTGCGGCCGCAGCACCACCTTATCCTTGTGGAAAATCAAATAGGGAGCCTTGCAGGACAAGGCTGCCAGCTCAGAGACTCGTCTAACTGACGTAACAGCCACCAAAAAGACCACTTTCTGAGAAAGTGTCAACAGGGGAATATCTCTAATATTCTCGAACGGCGCCTTCTGAAGCACCGAGAGGACCAGGTTCAAGTCCCACTAAGGTAGCGGGGGACGGACAGGAGGGGCCATATGTTGAACCCCCTGCACAATGTACTCACGAGAGAGTGAGCCGCCAGGGGTCGCTGAAAAAAAAGACAGCCAGGGCAGATATCTGTCCCTTAAATCGTACTAAAGGCAAGCCTTTGGTCCACCCCATGCTGTAAAAACAGCAGGATTCTGGAAACCAAATAAGTACGCGGATGCCATTTCATTTCCTCACACCTGGAGATGTAGGCCTTTCAAGTGCGGTGATAAACCTTCCTAGAGGATGGTTTTGGAGCACTTCTCATCGTAGAGATTACTGAATCTGACAGGCCCCGGTCTCTCAGTACCTGGTTTCTCAACAGCCATGCCGTTAAAGCCAATGACTGTAAAGCAGGATGGATTATGGGACCTTGCGATAGCAGGTCCTTCTGCAGTGGTAGGCGCCAGGGGACGTCTGCTACCAGACGTACTAGATCGGCATACCAAGGACGCTGAGGCCAATCTGGAGCAATTAGGATCATTGGAATTCCCTCTGTCTCCACTCTGCGGAGCAGAAGAGGAAGAAGCCTTAAGGGAGGGAAGGCATAGATTAGCCGACACTGACCCCACAATGCCACCAACGCGTCCGTTGCGTCTGCCCATGGGTCTCTTGACCGGGCCACAAACCTCAATACCTTACGATTGAGTCGGGAAGCCAGAAGATCTACGTCTGGTGTGCCCCATCTTTGGCAGAGGAGTTGGAACACCTCCGGGTGTAAGGACCATTCGCCCTGGTCCAGCATCTGGCGGCTCAGGTAGTCCGCCTGCCAGTTTTCCACACCCGGAATGTACACGGCCGACAATGCCGGTACGCTCCTCTCTGCCCACTTCAGGATGCGAGTGATCTCCGATGCTGCAGCTGAGCTTCTTGTTCCTCCCCGATGATTGACATATGCCACTGCTGTGGCGTTGTCTGACTGGATCCTGACTGGACGCCCTTGCAGCCTCTGAGACCATTTGAAGAGGCACAGCCTGATCGCCCGGATTACCAGGACATTGATCGGCAGGAGGGCTTCCTCTGGGGTCCAGCGACCTTGCCCCGACTGAACACCCCAGACTCCCCCCCAACCTGTAAGGCTGGCGTCCGTCGTGATCACTATCCAGTAAACCGGAAGAAATGACTTCCCGGCCATTAGAGCCGGTGCTGTCAGCCACCATACCAGGGATCTCCTGACTATGTGGCTCACTCGGATTTGATAATCCAGAGATGATGGACATCTGTTCCCTCTGGACAGAACTTCCTTCTGTAACACTCGAGTGTGGTATTGAGCATATGGGACCGCCTCGAAGGAGGCTACCCTGAGGCCCAACACTCGCATGCAAAAAACGGAGTGACGACCAATTCCTGGAAGTCAGCTGCCGTACTGCAGCCCGGAGGGTCTGCAACTCCTCCACAGGGAGGAATACCTTTGCCTCTGAGGAATCCAGAATCAACCACAGGTACACTAGGCGTCGAGTGGGCACCAATACTGACTTTTGCGTGTTTAGTATCCAACCATAGTCTCGAAGAGTCTGACAGGTAATGGACACGCTTACCTCTAATTCTGAGCTTGAAGGGGCCTTCAGCAGAAGGTCGTATAAGTAGCCTGTGATAGCGATACCCCGCTGTCTTAGAAGTGCCAGAATCGGAGCGAGCACCTTGGTGAATGTCCTGGGTGCTGAAGCAAGGCCCAACGGGAGGGCCACAAACTGGTAGTGGTCCTTCCTATAGCAAATCGCAGAAACCTCTGGTGTCTGGAGTATATGGGGACATGCAGGTATGCGTCCTTGATGGCCAAGGAGGCCAGAAAGTCCCCCGGATGGAGAGCCGTGACTACAGATCGAACCGACTCCATCCAAAAACTTTGTACCTTCACAAAGCAATTGAGGGCTCTGAGATCCAAGCTTGGACGAACCCCCTCCTTCTTCAGCACAATGAACAGATTTGAGTAAAAACCCTGTTCCAGTTCTGGAACTGGAATAACTACCCAGCGTTCCAGTAGACCCTGGACCGCCCCATACAGGGCCTCCCGACGGGTCGGTAGTAGCTGGAGATTGGAGGTGTTGAATCTGTCCGGTGGACAAGAGACAAACTATCTTGTAGCCTGAGGAGATTACTTCGCAAACCCACCTGTCGGAGATTAGTGCTGTCCACTGAGTCGCGAATTTGCGAAGACGTCTCCCCACCCGAGAGCTGGGTGGGGGTGGACCTTCATGCGGACGCAAATTTGTCCGCAGGCTTATTGGGTATGCGGGACCAAGGACGCTTTTGTCCTTGGGCAGGCGCTTTATAGGCCTGGGGTCTTTTCCCTGTCGGCGTGGCCCCTTACCCTTGCTAATTTGGGGAAGCAAAGTGCTTTTACTTCCTGTGGCATCCTTGATGATGTCATCCAGAGAAGCCCCAAAAAGTCTGTCGCCCTTAAAAGGCAGATCCAACAGGGCTTTCTTGGAAGTCTGGTCCGTAGACCAGCCTTTTAGCCAGATCAGGCGGCGTATTGCTACTGCATAAACCGAAGTTTTAGACAGCAGGGGAATAGTATTCATGTCTGACTCGCAGACAAACCCAAGGCCCTGGACCAACAGGTCGGCCAATGTTATCTCATCAGGAGGAGCATCTCGCTCCTTAACCCCTGGAGTAGCAATCTTGCCCATTCAGTAAGTGTGTGAGACACTAGGGCCCCCGCCAATGCCGGGCGTACTGCCGAGCCTACCACTGAGTATAGGTAGCAAGCGAGTGCTTCAGCCTTCTTATCCACAGGGTCCTAGAAAACAGGAGCCCCTTCTACAGGAATTGTGATGGCTCTATTAAGTCTGGACACCGGAGGGTCCACTATAGGGGGGAAGAGGTCCATTTCTTCAGAAAACTCTCCTCAAAAGGGGTACCGTACCGCAAACCTCTTTGGGGCTGTAAAGACCCTCAGTGGGTTCTCCCATTCCTTGTATAAGAGTTTATCAAAAGACACACAAGGGAACACCTTAGCAGTGCGGGCAGGTCTATGAAACCCAAGTGGACCAGAGTCTCTGCTGCTTCTGCAGTATTTTCCAATTTTAGCATATCCCGCACTGCAGTAATAAGGTCAGATACCAAAGCCGTCTTGCGTACTGACCTGGACTTTGAGTCATTCTCACTGTCCGGTCACGGTCTGCAGTCTCTGATGCGTCAGAATCTGGGCCCCGAGCCGTAGCTGGACCTGGTTCTGCACCAGAATTATCCCCAGAAGCTTGCAGGGGACGGGGCGTTAACTACCCCCTGTATTCCCGTGTGCTGCTTCCACCCTGGCAGCAAACGCCTCTAGGATTGCAGTCATAGCGTTCATAGACACCTCAGGGGCACCAGCTGCTAAATCTGGTGTTTCAGGGGAGAAGACATCTGGCTCAGATGCCATGCTGACCACACGCTGACACTCACAGGGCTCCAGGCAAGATATCAATAGGCCACCCTCCTGTGCTGCAGAGAGGCTGGGTCACCCAGAGGACTCACCACCCTGGACCGGTACTGCTATGCTGCCGTGTGCTGTGCCTGTGATGCTGTCCCACTGCTGCTGTGTCAGTCTGCTTCTTTTATCAGCCTTTCCTGTGTGAATTTTCGCACCAGTGTAATGCACCCTAGAGGCCGGAGGCTCTCGCAAAATGGGTGCCAAAAACGTCTGTATGGAAGATAATGTGGGCTCTAAGAAAATGGCCGCCGACCGAAGATAGAGGTCAAGCAGCCATAGCCCACAAAAAGATGGCCGAACGGCAATATCTGCATACAGGGTGGACAAACATGGCCGCCGATCAGCTGATAGGGGCCAGTGGGTGTGGCTGAACCACAGGAAGATGGCCGCCGGGCAGTCACAAGAGGCCGAACTCGGCATGGACCACCTCAAAATGGCCGCTGACAGCATGGAGGAGGAAGCATACAAACACAGGTAAGCAGAAATGACATTTCTTTTAAATGTTAGTTACAGCCAGCCCCGCTCCAGTGGAACCCCCTAGGTGACCCCCAGCACCCAGCAACCATTAGCTAGAAGCCCAGATAGGGAAAGGCAGGGAGAGAGGGAAGAAAGGGGCCACAACCACTTACTTGATCTCTCCAGGAATGTCCAGCTAAATCACCCAGCCGAGGCAGGGGAGTTTTACTTACCTATCTTGCATGTCTTATGCTGGAAGACATTCCAAACAGGTCATCGTCCGCGCACGGAAGGTGACTGTTGGCCAGGCATGCTGTGATTGGACCCAGAAGGGACGATCATATGTATGCCCTGGAGCGTAAGCTCACCGGCCAGGCTGCTGCGACTCGGCCGTAAGGTCAGCCGAAGCTGAGCGGTCCGATGCAGGCCCTGGAGCGTAGGCTCACCGGCCACCCGTGTAGCTAGGGTCGGCACACGCTCGATGGCCGAAACTGGGGAGACTACAAGGATCGAGGATCCAGCCTGTCACCCAGTCGGCAGTTGATCGAAGATCGCAGGAAACAAAAATGTAGCAAAAAAATAATATATATATATATATATATATATATATATATATATATATATTTTATATCTTTTTCCCCCGGACCAATGGGCCCAAAGGGAGCCATGTCCTACTCCTTGCTAGACAGAAAAAAACTGATCTGCGATATGCAGACTGGGAGGATATACCCGGGGGGTCCGCCCCCTGGGCGGGACTGTAGAAGGTGTGATGCAACACTTTTTACAAGTTTTTCTGCCTAGTCACTCCTAATTAACGGATAATACCACTTTGTCAATAGAGAAGCTGTGTCGGTCCATGGACGAAAGAGTAAAAAATGTTTTATTTTTTACTAGGTTTTTTTGTTGGTATTTGCTTTGCAGGTATGGTAAATCTATTTTTTTAGATTTTTATTTATTTTTTTCCTTCAAAGTTTCCGTAGCAGGGCTGCAGGGGGCATATCCAAAATGGCACTGGGTGCGCTAACCTAATTACATCTACTCGCCGCAGCGAGTAGATGTAACACTAACTAACCGCAAGCCGCCGTCTGCCTACCTGATCAGCGTGTCATAAAGACAGACGGCGGCCATTGCAGTGTTCAAAAGCCGCGCCTCCCGAGTCCTCGTCGTCTGTGATAGGCGGAACACTCCATTTCACAGCAGGCATTGTTCAGCCTATCACGGACATCCTCGTCTGTGTTATGAGGATGAGCGGATGTCCATGATAGGCGGAACACTGAATGCTGGGAAATTGAGTGTTCCGCCTATCACAGACGAGGAGGAGGCGCGGCTTTTGAATACTGGAATGGCCGCCGGTGTAGCAGTAAAATCCGTATCCCATGAAAATCTGCATCAGGTATGGGCACTGTGATTGAAGCATGGGCACAGTTCGGCAGGGGCCCAGTTCAATTCAACTAAGAGTAACCACAGGATTTTTTGTTTTATTAGCTAAATCCAAATACAGTATTAATAATTTGGATGTTTAACGATCTTTGTTGCACACTGACTTTGCATTTAGAGAAAGGGTTTGCCTTTGCAATTTTGTTTGATGCACTTTAATTAATATAATGTAGCGCTACCCCCAGTTGAGAGCCGCTGGTTTGATTTCGGGCCCTGCATACAGCACCGCCAACCCCCGGCAATATTACTCGACCCACTCTGGCACAGCTAGTCTACGGTTAAACTTATCACATTCAGTAATATTGTAAGGGGCAATCTCTTCTATAGCAAGACAACACACTGAGGCGAGAAATCAAACGCAATGGCTTTACTTTTATATCAAAAGCATAGGCAGAGCAGAACACATGCAACTTGCTTACAGAGCCCTGTAGCAATAGGTATAGCACACAACAATGGCCCAGCGCGGTAACCCACCATGCGCAGCTATTATGGTGTGCGCGCCCTGTGGCGCACTAAACAATATTCTATCTCCCCCCCTAGTCAGGCCTGACATAGAAGAAATCTCAGTCTTTTCACTTGTTATTTCTTCGCATGCAAACTTTCGGTGGTGCACTTGATGAAATAGTATTTGTAATCCACAAGTAGGCAGTCTCAAAGAACACTATACTGGAGACCCTTTAACTCTGTCCTGCTACTGGTCTCCCAATGGAACAACAAACAACGATAGGTGGGCCAAGGCAGTCTATAGGCCTAAACACGGTACAGTCTATTGGCTTGAGCAAGAGCTCGCTCACCACTCCGGACTCGATCCCAGTCCGGGACTTCCACCTGCTGTGTCTCCGCACACAGCGTCTGCAACGATCGGGTCCCCGATCTAACTGATGTCCTCACTCGACAAGTCCGGTGCCACCCAGGCTCCGCAGTGGGGTGGAAGGCTCTTTGGAAGTTGCGCAAGGCCCAGGCTTCAGGCCTTGCACTGTAGCAGATCCGCACAGGAAGACACTCTTGCTTGCAGCGCGGTGCCCCAAAGAGGCCGAGCTCCGCCTCGCCTCCTCAAATAGCCCCTCCCATGAGTCTCTGCGGTGGCTAACTGCACTCTGGGTGCCGAACGGGGTTCTGGGTAAAGTAGTCCCGGGGCCTCAAAGGAGACCCCGCTACAATATTATTATTATTATTATTATTAAAAAAAAGCTGGGTTTTTTTTTTTGGGGGGGGGGGGGGGGAGAATCGCCCAGCCCTACTTCTTGGGCACTGGAATACTGGGTCTCCTTTACTTTCTCCTCTCCCAATCAGAAACTCCAAAACTCAGCATTTTCACATGATAGGCAACACAACCTGTCCTCATCTAACCATCAGAATGCATGCATGTGCCTCCATTGTGGGGACACTCACAGTTAGTGTAGGACCACAGACTCCAGGGGCCTTGGCGTGGCTCACGCATGCGTTTGCAAATGCGTACGGACAAACCCCTGTTTTTAACGCATACTGTTAGACAGGTTAATTGGTTGTCAGCTAGCTGGTCGGTAAGTATGCTTGGTTTTTCCTGGGCATTCCCCAGGCCTTTGTTAACACAAGAAAGAGACCTATAGTGCTCCCTATTTATTGAATAAACCGGGAGGATATAAAATAAAAAAAAATAAAAAAATAAAAAAACACACACACACACAACTTACAAAAATTCCTTGAATAGGCATGCAAAGATACACTTCCTATGTGATGACATCACAGGTGCGGCTCCTCCCACCCCAGCCTCAGCAGTAGTAGGGTAGGTCTGCCTTCTCCATTCACAGAGCACTTTTCATTGCTGGAAGCTATTGTACAGCTTTTATGAATTGAGGAATAAAAACATATGGCAGTTCTGTTCAAGGAGTGCGACTTTGATGTGACTTTACACTCTCTGGCACTCAAATTACATCAAAAGTAATGTAGGAACCTTTATGTGTCCAAATTTGCATGTTCGGATTACGGGTAAGAGTTTGAGTTAAAAGGTAATTGTTAAGCCCCATACACATGGTAGGACTTTTTGACAACAAACTTCAAAATGAGCAAGTTTTCAAAAAAATCCTACCATGTGTACGCTCCATCGGACAAACTTTTTCGGTTTTCATCGGACAAAAGTTCGCTCTGCAAACGGACAAATTTTTCAGCAACAAAAGTCTTGCGGTGCATAGTCCTATCGTGTGTACAGAAATCCATCGGACTTTTGTCCCAAGTACAAACACGCATGCCCAGAACCAATGTTAAAATCAACCAACAATAGCAGAAGTTGACCAAAGGGTGGCGGTAAAGAGCAGAAAAACCACGTGATGTTGGGAAGGTTTTGGGAAAGTTTGCAGAAAAGTCCTCTCGTGTTTAGGCTATGGGTGTTCCCGGCCAACTCCCTTCGGACAAAAATCCACGGAAAAGTTTGTTTGAAGTCCGACCGTGTGTACGAGGCTTTAGGGTTAGCAGTAGTTAGTTCTAGCGGTAATTGTTAGGGTTCTAACCAACGATTACCGCTAACCCCAACATGCAACTTTGGACACAAAGGTTCCTGCACTACTTTGATGTGACTTGAGTGCCAGAGAGTAAAGTTGCATTAGCCCAAAAAAATAAAATAACCAAAAGGCAGAGAGCCCTGACCACGGTGTCAGGGCTCAGCAGCCGTGATACGTGGTCAGTTTACACTGGGGAGGGCAGAAATTGGCAAGATCAGCCAGGTTTTTTTTTTTTGTAGGCGTTACAGGTAGAGCTGGGAGATTTTTTTATTTTAATTTTTTTTGAGAAAAAAAGAAAAACCACGCGATTCACGATTCAAATCGAGATTTATTTTTTGATGGACACCGCGCCGGTCCCGAGGAGCTGCGGGCAGGAGTTTTTAGGCGAGGCCGCGGCTTCCAGCCTCGCAGACTAGGCCGAAGCCCCGCCTAAAAACTACTGCTGCCCGCAGCTCCTCAGGACCAGCGCGGTGTCAGCGCCGGTTCTGGTGGAAAAAAATAAATACAAAAATCGATTTGACCTCTCAACTCGATTCAAGATTTAAATAGATTTTTTCCCCAGCCCTAGTTACAGGGGGCCATTTTACACAGCACAAGCACTGTGTCATAACATGCTTTAAAAGGAGCAGGATCCATTTTTTATTTGGGTTAACAAACGCTTTAACCACTTCAGCCCCAGAAGATTTTACCCCCTTCCTGACCAGAGCATTTTTTTGCAATTTGGCACTGCGTTGCTTTAGTCATGCGACGTTGTACCCAAACAAAATTTACGTACTTTTCTTCCGACAAATAGAGCTTTCTTTTGGTGGTATTTGATCAAATCTGCATTTTTTGTGCTATAAACAAAAAAAAAAAAAAAAGAAGAGCGACAATTAAAAAAAAAAAAAGCAATATTTTTTACTATAATAAATATCTCCAAAAAATATATAAAAAAAAAAATTTTTTTTAACCGGGACTGCGACATTATGGCGGACACTTGACACTATTTTGGGACCATTGTCACTTATACAGCGATCAGAGCTACAAATAGCCACTGATAACTGTATAAATGACACTGGCAGGGAAGGGGTTAAACACTAGGTGGCGATCAAGGGGGTTAAGCGTGTCCTAGGGAGTGATTCTAACTGTAGGGGGGGTGGTCTCACTACAACATGACAGAAATCACTGCTCCTGATGACAGGGAGCAGTAGAACCCTGTCATGTTGCTAGGCAGAACAGAGAAATGCCTTGTTTACATAGGCAGAATGGGGAGATGCCTCTCTGTGTCACAATCGTGGGCCACCGGCAAACAGAGTGCGCGGGACCCGCAGGCACGCGCCCGCTAGGCTGCAATTTCAAAGGGATGTACAGGTACGCCCATTTGCCTGCCCTGCCATTCTACCAATGTAAATCGCTGTGTGCGGAGGTCGGCAAGTGATTAAAATACACCCATGATAAAAAATACAGACCCTTCATGTCTTTGTAAGTGGGCAAACTTACAAAATCTGCAGGGGATCTCCCTGTTCTGCGGGGGCGTGCCTGCTAGGCGGCAAAATTAAAAGGGACGTACAGGTACGCCCATTTGCCTTCCCCTGCCATTCTGCTGACGTAAATCAGCGTGCGGCAGTCGGCAAGGGGTTAATGCATAGAATGCATTAAGAAAAAAAAAAAAAGAACTTCCGACTTTACAACCACTTTAAGTGTAGAGCTCACCAGTGAGTAGAATCCATACCAGTTCTGCCATTTAAGGGCTTGTTGGCCCACTTTTATTAAACAAAAATAAACAGTCCATCCAGGATTCCCACATAGGGGTTTCAATTTTACACAGCAAAGAAGTTAACAAAAAAATACAGAGCCACCTGGCTCTCTAGTCAGCACCGCTGCTCAGGCTTTGTGCCTCGGTCCGCTTGACCTTATAACAGGGTCTGTACCTTTGTTGGCACTAGTTCCTGCTGCTCTGGCCCTCAGGTTTGGGCCCTCTCTCTGTTCTATCAGACTGCACCGTGCAGACATGGACCCTTGTGACTACTCCATTGCACGCCTGGAGGCCTCAGGAGGGTGAAGCCCAGAGCCCGGGTCCTGACTCTACAAAAAGCCCAGAACCCACCTGAACAATCAGTGCCTTGGCACTAAAACCTTGTCCCAGGATTGGAAATTTCCTTGCACCCAGATCACTACGAAATCTCCAGATCTCAAATAGCGTTTTAACAACCATCAAGGAAACTGAAATAAAATATAAATAAGAATTTCCTCAAATCAGACAAGCACCCTGGAGCCCCTCACCCTGCCTTGTTGAGAATCCTGGGCGACATACACCATCCCAGATAACTGCACTGTCACAATATAAAATGTTTTTTTACTTCAGCTCTAAGGCTAGCCATATATGCACAAATGTCACAATATAAAATATACAGTATGTACACCCAATCACTAAAATCTCATACAAGCTTTAACTTAGTGATGTCATTTGTTACATATTTTGAAAAGCGCAGCCATCGATAAAACACCTAGTGATCCTGCCATAAGAGTTCCTTTTGTAGGGACTTGCTGTTATAAGGTGACAACACTGTTGTCTCTCAGTTGTGCTCTTGCATTGCTTTTCTGCCACATGGGACTTTCAATGGAGATTACACATGGTCATTTTACCAGTACGCAGGCATAGACAACTGTTGTCACAATTAGGAAACCCACCCTAAAGCTGGCCATAGACAGATCGAAATTCTGCCAGTTCAGCAGGAACATAGGGCAGGCTAGTCGTATTTTTTTTTTTGAGTGATCACTGCCAGCAGCTATATCCACCAGCAGTGATCATTGTATTCCGATGACTGAGAAACCTCCCACTGTCAGATTACAATAGCGCAGTGGGAGGGAATCCCCCATAAACACTGTTTACTGACCAATTTTCTTTCCTTCAAATTTATGGTTGAAGGAAAGAAAATTGCATAATGCGTGGCCTGCCTAAGGCTAGCCTTACACCCTACAGCTCACAACAGATTCCTCCATCCTAAATACCCTAAAGCCCCATACACACGGTCGGACTTTGACAAACTTCAAAATGAGCAGGTTTTCTAAAAAATCTGACCGTGTGTACGCTCCATCGGACAAACTTTTTCGGTTTTCAGCGGACAAAAGTTCGCTCTGCAAACGAACAAACTTTTCGGCAACAAAAGTCCTACGGTGCAAAGTCCTATCGTGTGTACAGAAATACATCAGACTTTAGTCCAAAGTACAAACACGCATGCTCAGAAGCAAGGACCAGCCTGAAGCGTTCTGTCTTGTAAAACTAGCATTCGTAATGGAGATATCAAGTTCGTGACTCGGCAAGTTATGAAATCTAGAAATGCAGCGCACATTCTCCTCTTTAATAATGGTATAATAATAAAGCTGCTATGCTGATGATACAGAGAAATGACAAAAACGTATTTACAAAAAGGATTTGTGTTCTAGTGAAAAAAAAAATCGGGAATCAACACTGACCAAACTTCTGCTAATCTCGAGTTAGTAGAAGTTTGGTCAGTGTTGATTCCCGATTTTTCACCAGAAGGAGCCCAAAGGGTGACGCCGGAGAATTGAACTTCCTCTTTTGAAGTGTCGTCAGTACGTTGAAACGTCACTACGTTCGTGTTTGTTGCCGAAAAAGTCAGAGGGTGTGTATGCTATGGGCGTTCACGCCAACTCCCTTCGGACAAAAATCCACGGAAAAGTTTGTTTGAAGTCCGACCGTGTGTACAAGGCTTTACAGTGACTGCATCCACCCCACCCCCGCTGTCCAAATAGAAAAGGTGCAGAAGGGAGGATTCCCCCCATTCACCTCCAATGTGTGGATGGCGGAAATCTGAAACAATTTTTTTCATTCAGCCTGCTAGCTGAAAAAAAAAAAAAAAATAAATAAAAAAAAAAAAAAAAGGGGACCATGTTAAGGCCAGCTTTAGGGTCTCTAAAACCGTGCAATGCCCTATAACGGAATGACATTTAGTTTGCAAAAGCATTGCAGATCAAACAACTGCCATTTGTGTTTTTAGGCTCGGTTCACACTGCCACAACGTGAAAGTCAAGCGACTTACAGTGCCATCTCGCACGGCAGTTCACACTGCCATATTCGAACTGCTGGGAGTGTCAATACATTGTTAAATGACACCCCCATTCCAGCTCGCATAATCGCACTGCGAACTCACAATTTAGACAAGAATCGGACCCATGCGATCCGATTCTGGTGCAGACCAATAAAGAAAAAGGGTCCAGTGCAAGTTTGGTCCAAATGCGATATCAGCCATACTATCTGTATGGCTGAAATCGCATCGCACGTGATTTGCACTGCAGCGCGAATCACATGCAATCTCGCAGAGCACACATGTGAACCGGCACACAGTGCTACTAACCTTGTCCAGGGAAGAAAAAGGTGAGCGCTACCATCAGTTCTGTGTCATGCCAACAGTAAAGCATCCTGAGACCATTCATGTGTGGGGTTGCTTCTCTGCCAAGGGAGTGGGCTCACTCACAATTTTAAGAGCAAGGCCACGAAGAATGGTACAAAAACATCCTCCAAGAGAAACTTCTCACAACCATCCAATTACAGTTTGGTGAGGAACAATGCCTTTTCCAGCACAATGGAGCACCTTGCCATAAGGCAAAAGTGATAACCAAGTGGCTTGGGGAACAAAGCATGGACATTTTGGGTTCATAGCCAGGAAACTCCCAGACCTTAATCCTATTGAGAACTTGTGGTCAATCCCCAAGAGGCGGGTGAACAAACCCCCCCCCCCCCCCACACACACAAATTCTGACAAACTCCAAGCATTGATTATGCAAGAATGGGCTGCCATCAGTCAGGATGTGGCCCAGAAGTTGATTGACAGCATGCCAGGGCGAGTTGCAGAGGTCTTGAAAAAGAAGGGTCAACACTGGACTCTTTGTATAAACTTAATGTAATTGTCAAAATAAAGCCTTTTAAACTTATGAAATGCTTGTAATCAATTAATTATACTTCAATATACCATAGTAGCATCTGACAAAAAAAGATCTAACACTGAAGCAGCAGACTTTGTGGAAATAAATATTTGTGTCACTCAAAACTTTTATTACAGTGATTTTCATATTTCACGGGGATCCCACAGGTATGGCACATACATAGAAACAAATGTGTGTATGACCACACTCAAACTATCAAATATCAGGCCTCATGCACAGCAGACGTTATAAAAATGGCAGTAGCTTTAGCTGTAGAATCTGCATGCACAGATGTCTTTCAAATTGCCCCCGAACTCGCAATGAAATGCGGTTCTGAAATCGTACGAGTTTAGCTGAACTTGTACGATTTCAAACCCTCCTCCAATGTGAATGAGGGCTTATTGTAAGAGTTTAAATTGAACAAGCTGAAACAAGCAGTTAAAAGCTGATTAGTTACTTTGCAGAGCTGCACTAGATTCTGTGTGCACCAGTTTTAGTAAGGCCTCGTACACACGACCGAGTTTCCCGGCAAGAACCAGCAAGAAACTTGCTGGCAGAGATTTCTTGCCGAGAAATTTGTTCGTGTGTATGGTTTCTCGTCAAGAAAACCGACAAGTAATCTCGACGAGAAAATAGAGAACCTGCTCTCTATTTTCTCGTCGAGATTCTCGTCGGCCTGTTTCTCGACGAGAAAAGTGAGTGTGTGTACACTTACCTGTCCTCCCGGAAGCCCGCGCGTGTTCGAAATGAATTTGACGCATGCGCGGTAGCTTCCTAGGCATAGGTAGGGTATACCAAGATGGCGGCGACGGCATCGAATGTGACGAGCGCATGCTCGTCGTAGTCGATGACGTCACCGCGTATGCTCCATTCACCGCGGGTTCTTTGAATCGAGTGTGTGTACACTCGGCCGGGACAAGTTTCTTGTCCAAGAATCTCGACGAGAATCTCGGCCATGTGTACGAGGCTTAAATCTCCTCCAATGTGTCCATAATGATTATTTCTAAATCCAAATAAACAAAAACAATGTCCTTAAAAAAGGTGTTGTAAAGGCAGAAGGTTTTTTTATCCTAATGCATTAAGATATAAACAAAAAAAACAAAAAAGAAACACGTCCATGTGCAGAAGCCCCCCCCCCCTCCAATACTTACCCAAGCCCCACCTCGATCCAGCGATGTTGCACGAGAGCCTCCGCTGTCCAGGACTCTCCCTCCTGAATGGCTGAGACACAGCAGTGGATGCCATTGGTGCCCATTGCTGTTAAAGTCAGTTAGCCAATGAGGAGAGAGATGGGGTGGGGGCCAAGCCGTGGCTCTGTGTCTCAATGGACAGTAGTGGCTTGGATGCACATGGCAGAAGGGAGGGGCCAGGAGTGGTGGCGAGGGACCTGAGAAGAGGAGGATGTGAGCTGATCTGGGCAAAACCACTGCCCAGAGCAGGCAAGTATGACATATTTAAAAAAAAAAAAAAACACAACAACTAAAAACACACAAGGACCTAAATATCACTTTAATGTCCACCATCAAGTGCAATATGGGCAAAAAAATAAAAGTGAAATTTGTACAAAAATTCTCTTGGCATAAAAGTGTGATGTCAAAGCAACCGGTGTCCTTGGATTTAGGAATAACTATTATGGACACATTGTTTGTGAACTGAGCTGCACAATTGAATACTTTGTTGATACATTTTAGAATTTAAAAACTTTTTCTGATTTTAGGTAGTTTACACTTGATATTTTGAACACACACACACACACACACACACACACGTTTCTTTGCACCCTCCACAATAAGTTTAGCGATTTCAGCTGGATATTTAATTTATTATATTTTTGGCATGGAGCCTTTTACATTTAATGGCACATAAATAGTTACATTGGTCCAAGCTGGATCCACGTAAGACCCCTTTTCACATGGGCATTCTGGTCAGGTCCGCCTATCAGATTTTTAGGTGGACCTAATCAGAAGGTCCATGGAGCCTCATGGACAGGCAGATGTAAAACGGACTTGTGTCCATTTACACCCACCTACCTCTGGGTCCTTCCAGATCTGGAAAAGTCCTTTTCTGTTTTTAAAGACCAGATCAGAGGTAGCCTGATGTATATGTACGGTGAAGTCCATTTACACCCGGTCACACAGAGCTGAAAGGGCTCTGCCCGTGTCCACTGGGCACAGATGCGACATCTGTCATATTCGGCTCCAATCAGCAAGGGACCTGCTCACAGATACCCAGCTGATTAGAGTGGACTCCGCCCTTGTGCGAAAGGAGTCCAACAATGTAAAAAAATGCCATACCTACATTTCTCAGGAAGTAATGGCTGGCACCCCAAGTCCATACATTATTTTAAAAAAAATAATCCACGCAGTCGATGTGGATGGTTGAATCTTCGCGCTATGCTATTGTGTTTAGGGTTAAGCGGACCCGAACTTTTGGGTATCCATCTTGTTCTTCATCTTCCTTCGGTGTTCTCGTCCGCATCTTGCTCCGGCTTCTTCTTGGCCCCGCCCCCCTCTGACACCACGGGGAAAGTCCCCGTGAAATCCATGTGCGTCAGAGGGGGGCGGGGTCACCAGGTGGCAGCGGACCAAGAGGAGAACTGAAGAACTGAAGCGTCACACAGCAGGAACCTCCAATTCAAACGGAGCGGCCGAAGAAAGAAGAAGGGAAGAAGAAGCCGGAGCAAGATGCGGACGAGAACACCGAAGGAAGATGAACAAGATGGAGGAAGAAACCTGAATGGAGAAAAGAAGAAGATGGAAGAAAGGAGAAGACATTAATAAAGGAATTGTCAAAAACCAGCTATTGTCATTAACATTTTTGACACTTTCTTTGTTAAATGGTAGGGGTACCCCTTACCATTTCACATAGGGGGGGCGGGATCTGGGGGTCCCCTTTGTTAAAGGGGTCTTCCAGATTCCGATAAGCCCCCCGCCCGCAGACCCTCACAACCACCAGGCAACGGTTGTGGGGATGAGGCCCTTGTACCCATCACCATGGGGACATCCTACCCATGTTGAGGGCACGTGGCCTGGTACGGTTCAGGAGGGGGGCGCCCTCATCCCCCCCTCTTTTCCTGTGGCCTGCCAGGTTGCGTGCTCGGATAAGGGGTCTGGTTTTTTGGGGGGACTCCAAGCCATTTTTTTTAAACTTGGGGTGGAGTTCCGATTAAAATCCTTTCCAGACCTGAAGGGCCTGGTATGGATATTTGGGGGAACCGCACGCATTTTTTTTATTTGCGGCAGGGTTCCCCTTAATATCTATAGCAGACCAGAAGGGCCTGGTAATTGAATTTGGGGAAACCTAATGTGAATAGCCCTGTCAGGATGTAATAACCACCAAGTGGACAGCCGGGAGGCAGTAAAACCGCAGCTCAGCCACCTATTTTAACACCCCCCCCCACCCAGCCACCTGTGTGAAAAAGCCCTTAAAGTGGTTGTAAACTTTCTCTGGACAACTTTTACCTACAGGTAAGCCTAGATTAAGGCTTACCTGTAGGTGTTTGCAATATCTCCTAAACCTACACGGTTTAGGAGATATTTGCCAAAAATAATGCACTGATGTCTACGGCGCAGGGGCTCCCGCGCATGCGCACGGGACCGGCAGATCCTATTCAAGACTCGGGGCACTAAGTGCGCCTGGCGCACTGAGCGCGCCGGGTCTTGAATAGGATCTGCCGGTCCCGTGCGCATGCGCGGGAGTGACGTCATCTCCGCTCCGACCAGTCACAGCGCTGGAACGGCAATACCCAGAAGGCACTCGGAGGAGACATGGTGGCAGCGGTGGAGGGGGAACGAGGAGCGCTTCGATCTCAGGTAAGTCATTCATAATGAGCTAGTATGTATACTAGCTCATTATGTCTTTCGCTTGCAGTTTTTTTTTTTTGTTTTGTTTTTTGTTTTTTTAGGAAAATTTCTAGAGGGTTTACTTCCTCTTTAAATATACATTGGTCCAGCTTGGTTACATCTATTTCTTCATATGCCACATCTGGAAGGCTGCTCTGGGTGCAAAAATTCACTGTATAAGCCTGTGTGCTACATACAGTCAGCACTTGTATATTTTGGGTGCCGTTTGAGAGACTGTCTGTTTCCAAAACACAGGGGGTTGTTTGCTTGGCAACTTCACCATTCAGAGAACTTCTTGTATTATTTTCCTATGAATACAAAGCATTTTCAGAATGGACGAGGTGGAGATGACATCATCTGTCCCTTCTCTCCATCTCATCCAATCAGAGAATGCCTAGTATTTATTGAAACAAAATACAAAGGGTAGACTAATGGCAGATTTTAACCACTTCCAATCCGGGCCAATTCTGGCATTTCTCTCCATCGTGTACAAATCATCATTGCTTTGCTAAAAAGTTACTTAGAACCCCCAAGTATATAATCAGAGACCCCAGAGAATAAAACGGCGGTCATTGCAATTTTTTAAGTCACATGTTATTTGCGCAGCAATTTTTTAAATGCAATTTAAATTTGGAAAAAAATACACTTTAATGAATTTTAATGCAAAAAGCAAAACAAAAAAAATAAATAAAAAAAATAAATAAAAAACACACACCATGGCATGGTTTACATCTGCCAGAGCCAGAAGTAAAATCATGATGTCGCTTCTGGCCTCCGAGGAGCATAGCGATGAGTGGCCAGCTCTATGGTAATCCACCTTTGGATCGGGTCTCTGATCGCACTAGAGAGCCCGGAGGGGCACCATTGGGCAGCTGGAGGTGAGGCCACTTCCCCTCCCGTTGCCTGTAAAAGCAATCCAGTGGCTAATCAGCCGCTAGGATGGTAGTTACAAAAGAGGAAATCGACTGCTGAAAACAAAGATATCTGGATGATGCCTGTAACAATTGGGGGGGGGGGGGGGGGATACCCGTCTTTGACAGGTATCCTTTCCCACTTCCAGAAGCCTCAGCCGCGGATATTGATGCGACGGCTGGGGCTCCCTCCTACTCCCTCTGTCGCCGGGCCAGTAGGAGAGAGGAGCGGGCCTCGCACATGCGCAGTAGGGTTCCCAGCATGAAGCCGAAAGGCTACACTGCCGGGTACCCTTACTTGCAATGGTGGCGGCAGCATCCGACGACTGATGGAAACAGCAGCTGCGGTGCCGACATCGCTGGAGTCCAGGACAGGCAAGTGTCCTATTAGTAAAAGCCAGCAGCTACAGTATGTGTAGCTACTGGTTTTAAACTCGTTTTTTGGGGCGGACCTCCGCTTTAACCACTTGCCCTCCGAAAGATTTACTTCCCTTCCTGACCAAGCCAACTTTTGGGATGTGGCTCTTTACCTGACAATTGCACGGTCGTGCAACACTGTACACCAAACAAAAATGATGTCCTTTTCTTCCCCTTTTGGTGGTATTTGATCACCTTTGCGGTTTTAATTTTATGCTCTACAGACAAAAAAAAAAAAAAAAAAAGAAGGACGGACAATTTTGAAAATAAAATACATATGTTTTAGAGCAGACAGTAAAAAATATATATCTTAAAATATCTTTGCAGGTACACAGGATCCATGCCTTCTGTACTGACAGAACAGCAATCTTCCTTGTTTACATAGACAGACTGCCATTCTGCCTGTGTACAGAACGATCAGCGAGTGCCAGTGGATATCGGGTCTGTGGGACCCACTGATCAGCTCCTGCTGTGTAGAATGATAGCGCGAGTGAGTGTAGCAGTAAATCGGTTATGAGGAGGTCGGCAAGTGGTTAATAATGGTTTCCTTTAGCTAAACTTAATCAGATATAAAAAAGACACCAATTAATGCAGCCGTTTGTTTTTTGAATTGCCAGCAGGTAAGTATCTGACTTGGTATCGATCTTTTGCCATCCCCTGTACAGCAGAGCTCAGACACAGAGGGAGAAGTAGTTCAAGGAGCCAATCAGCTGAGCTGCAGTGTTCATGCTCTCACAGGGGCATGCTGATAGGGGAAGACAGCAAAGTGTCAGAGAAATTAGCTAATCAGCATGCTGCTTCTTTAATTGTCCACTCTCAGGGAGAGAGTCAAGACCTGCAAGTGTTACTGGACAGCAGCAGAGAAAAATAAAATTTCTTTCCCTACCGGAGAGGGCGGTGCTGTGTATATCTCAGGACTGGATGGACAGAAATACAAATCCTTTTTCAGGCAATTCCCATACATGAATTTCATCTTTTTAGCAGTTTGCCTGAAGTTCAGCTTGAAGTTTTACAAATATTATGCATCACATCCCTTGTAACTGCCACCAACAAATGAGGGCTACATATGATCCAGTCCAAAATGCTTTGCATCCATTCAGAAAATGAAAAGATTTCTGAATGACAGTTATGCCCAGTAGGCAACCGCCTGTATGAATGCCGCAGGGCGGCCGCACGGGACCCGGAAGCTAGTGGAGATCACTGGAGTAGCGGTGTTTACTACAATGATTTCCGGCTTCCACACACATGGTATATGCATTGCTCCAAGCTGGACCAATGTAATTATGTAAAAATATCCGTACCTGGAATTCTTCTTTAAAGCTGAGCTGAATTTAATATAGGTCGAGTGAAAGTGAAGCCGGTTCGCATCTCGGCTGGTTCAGCGGGGAGATTTGAACGCTGTATGAGCAGGCTGATTGATCGACTTGAGTACAACCAGCAAGCTGGATTTTTCATGCGATTATTGCCAGTAGCTATAGCCGCTATAAAAAAAATAAAAAAATCACTGCGTGCGTTCTATCAGCATGGATGACTCCCCACGCCAGGAGAACACAAAAGCTCTGCGGGAGGGATTCCCCATCAACACTGACCAAGGAAAGAAAAAAGAAAAAAAAAAAAAAAAAAAAAAAAAATCGCACCATCTATGGATGGCTTAAGAATGTTTGAACATATTAATGTCATTTCAAAAGCAATTTTTAACTACAGTTTTTATATCGGGACAATGCTCTGTCCCCGTTTCCCAAGTACTCTGCGGTGTTGTTATCTTGTCACACTCATTTGGAGTGGAGATTACAAAACGGCCGTAATATTGCTCATCAGGTCTTGCTCCCATTGGCAATGATGCCCGTATAGCGTGATCTTCTGTAGGGTCTCAACTTCCAGGTGCTGTGTGCTGGCAGCCCACTGAGAGGAACCCGCACACCGTACAAGTTAGCAGGTCCGTGCAGCCGCTGCATCCCAAAAAGACTTCAATGGGCTGTCTACACACTGAAGAAAAAACAGGCTTTTCACTTGTTACAGGTATCACTGTTCTTGTGAACAAGGCCCTATCCCCGCAAAACCACTGCCCATCAGGAAGCCCGGCCTGACCAATTACATGCAGTCAGAGCTGGAGTCGATGCATGTAGTTAGGAAGTGGCTGCAAAAAGGCTGCCGGAGTCAGCAGGAAGATGCAATGAAGGATAAAAATAAATAAGTAAATTGTGTATGACACGTGTCATTTTAGCACACTAAATATCATTCATTTCAACATCTATTAAATGCTTGTCTATTCTAGAATCCAAAGCATTCCTATACTGGAGAAATGCTTTGTAATTGACAGGTGGATTGAGATATCCTTTAGCCCTGGTTCACACTGGTGCGATTTCAGGTGCGACATGCGATTTCAAAATCGTACCTGAAGTCACACCCCATGGATTTCAATGGAAATGTGCTACCGTGCTTCCCCGAAAATAAGACCTAGCGTTATTTTCCAGGTAGGCTGCAATATAAGCACTACCCCGAAAATAAGCCCTAGTTTAACCACTTAACGACCGCTCACTGTATATATACACGTCGGCAGAATGGCACCGACAGGCACAATCACGTAGAGCATACGTGATCGCCTTTGTATAGTTGGGGGGTCCGATCGGACCCCCCTCCTATACAGTGAGCGGCCGTTAATCGTGGGGGAGCGTTCGGAGATGAGGGGGTGACCATTCGATTTCGGCCACCCCCTCGCGATCGCTCCCGGCCAATGAAAATGCTTCCTCTGCCATGTGATGTAAACACAGGCAGGAGGAAGTGATGTCATCTCCCTCGCGGCGGTCTTTTCGTTCCCGGCGCCGAGGAGAGAAGACATCAGGTTAGTGCACCAACAGTCCACTGACACATAGGCACACATTTCACCCCCCAGATCACCCCCCAATCACAGTGTCACTGATTGCAGTGATCATTTATTTTACTGATCACTGCATTTAGTGTCATCTGTGATAATAAAAAGTTGCAGGGCAGTTAGGATTAGGCCCCTTTAGGTCCAGGGTAGCCCCCTAATAAAGGTTTAACCCCTTGATCGCCCCCCCAGGTAACCCTTTCACCCCCTAACACCAGCGTCACTAATCGATCGTATTTTCGATCGCTGTATTTAGTGCCGGTGGTGCCCTAGATAGCCAGTTAATTATTTTTAGGTTCGCCGCAGGTTTTTATTAGCGTCAGATACCCCCATATATTATTTTAACCCCCTGATTGCCCCTAGAGTTAACCCTTTCACCAGTGATCACCGTATAAGCGTCACTGGTGACACTGGTTACCCAGTTAGTTATTTAGGTAACCCGTCAGGTTTTTATATAGCGTCGGTTACCCCCATATTTAACCTAATAAAGGTTTTAACCCCCTGATTGCCCCTAGTTAACCCTTTCACCAGTGATCACCATATAAAGGTTACGGGTGACGCTGGTTGGTTAGTTTGCTTTTTATAGCATCAGGGCACCCGCCGTATATAACCCAATAAAGGTTTAACCCCCTGATCGCCCGGCGGGTGAGATCAATTAGGTTTTAGCGCCAGAGAGGGTCTGCGTCGCCCCAGGCAGCGTTAGGTTAGTGCCAGTAACGCTAACACCCACGCGCAAAGCATACACCTCCCTTAGTGGTATAGTATCTGATCAGATCTATACTAGCATCCCCAGCGGTTTAGGGTTCCCAAAAACGCAGTGTTAGCGGGATCAGCCCAGATACCTGCTAGCACCTGCGTTTAGCCCCTCCGCCCAGCCCACCCAAGTGCAGTATCGATCGATCGCTGTCACTTACCAAACACAACACACATAACTGCAGCGTTCGCAGAGACAGTCCTGATCCCTGCGACCGCTAACAGTTTTTTTTGTAGCGTTTGATATATTTGCTGACGACAGTCGGGTGCTTTTTTTTCTTGTGAATCTTACTAGTGTACCCCTAAATTTAGAGCCCAAAATGGCAAGTCGAAGGTACACTAGTAAAGAGGCCTACGAGATTCTGAGCATGACAGATAGTGAAGAGGAGGTCACGTATCTGTCAGATTCAGGCTCAGAATATCTTCCCGTAGAAGACAGTGACGTCAGCGGCCCCACGTCAGATAGCTCTGACGACGAAGTTGAGGTCCCTGCTAAGGTCAGGCGTACCCGATCCTCTGAGGTTGTTGAGGAGCAAGAACCGCAGGGCTCTCGTATCATGGAGCAGAGGAGTACTAGCGCCGCTATTCCTTCTGGTGAATTGGCAAGCACCAGCGGCCTAGTACAGCCTGGGCGTACATCCAGCACTGCAGTATCACGTGGTGACGTGGCGAGTCCCATAAGTGCAGTTCAAGCTGGCGAGGTGGCAAGCACAAGTAGTGTCCCGCTGCCACCAATAAGAAGACAAAGGCAGGCCCGTCGTACCCATAGTGCTCTTCCTGCAGAATTCGCCTATCCTGATTGGGTCCCCACCACTTCTGCAGAACCCGTACTTCCCCCATTCACTGCCCAACCCGGTATTCAGGTGGAAACAGCTGATTTTATGCCAGTCGATTATTATTCGCTGTTTTTCACGGAAGATCTCTATAGATCTATTGTGGACCAGAGTAATTTATATGCTGGTCAATTCATCGCCGCTAATCCCCAGTTGCCTTCCATTGCCAAAGATTGGAAACCAATTACGGTTTCCGAATTTAAGACCTTTCTGGGCCTTTCCCTCAACATGGGCACACATAAATTCCCGTCATTGCGTGCTTATTGGTCCACGCACCCAATTGACCACATGCCCATGTTCTCTGCCTCCATGCCCAGGAAACGATACAAGCAGATTTTGCGGTTCATGCACTTCAACGACAATGAACTTTGTCGTCCACGTGGGGACCCTGAATACGACCGGCTCTATAAAATTCGGCCCCTCATAAACCACTTCAACGAACGTTTTGCAGCCTTGTTTATTCCCGATCAAGCTGTCTGCGTTGATGAGTCCCTGATTAAATTTTCTGGCCGCTTGGCTTTCAAGCAGTACCTTCCCAGCAAGCGTGCCAGATACGGGGTCAAGCTCTATAAGTGCTGTGACAGGGCAACAGGCTATGTATGGAGCTTTATGAGGGAAAAGATAGTCAGGTTGAGCCGGTCAACTGCCCGGATTACATAGGGAGCGCTGGCAAGATAGTGTGGAACTTGGTGTCGCCCTTATTCGGAAAGGGGTACCACTTGTATGTGGACAATTATTACACGAGCGTGCCACTGTTTAGTCACTTGTTTGATCATCAGATTGGAGCATGTGGCACCGTGCGACCTAATCGCCGGGGCTTTCCCCAGCGGCTTGTAGATGCCCGTCTTAGGCTGGGGGAGAGAGCCTGCGTAAAGTGTAATAACCTGCTCGCTATGAAGTGGAGGGACAATAAGAATGTTTTCCTTCTTACCTCCCTTCATGCAGACACGACAGTCCAAATTCGTACGGCGACTGGTGTTGTGGAGAAACCCCTCTGTGTCCACGAATATAACCAAAATATGGGAGGGGTGGACCTCAACGACCAGTTGTTGGCGCCGTATCTAATTGACCGTAAGGCGAGACGCTGGTACAAAAAAGTGTCTCTATCCTTATTCCAATTGGCTTTGCTGAACGCTCATGTGCTATACAGAGCTTCAGGCGGGACGTTATCTCTTCTAAAATTCCAGAATGAGATAGTCACAGAACTCCTGTATCCAGGCGGTTCTGCACCTCACCATCCCCTACCAAATGCAGTAAGCCGGCTGCATGAGAGGCATTATCCGTATGCCCTCCCGAGTACCCCTACCCAACGAACCCCCCAAAAAAGATGTCGTGTCTGTAGCAAGCGCGGATTTAGGTGTGACACCCGTTATTATTGTCCACTCTGTCCTGACAAACCTGGTCTTTGCCTTGGTGAATGTTTTGAACGCTACCACTCAAAAGTGAAGTTTTAGCGTAGGGTACAGCATTTCACAGACTAGGACACACTTACACAGGGTCTCCCAAGATGCCATTACATTTTGAGAGACCCGAACCATTACAGTTGTTAAAGTTACAAAAATAAAATAAAAATAGTTGTCGTTTTATTGTTCTCTCTCTCTCTCTCTATTTTCTCTCTATTGTTCTGCTCTTTTTTACTGTATTCCATTATGCAATGTTTTATCATGCTTGCTTTTCAGGTATGTAATTTTTTGTTTTCAGGTACGCCATTCAACTGCAGCGCGGAATTATTTATCTTGACAGCAACAGCGTTTGCTCCCACGATACATAAAGCCGTGACTCCAGTGCTGTAGGAGGTTATTCCACCACCACAGTTAAAAAAAGAGCATATATGCCGAAGCATGGGGGCAGCAGGGGCGGAGGAGCGATTTTACTCCTAATGCCGCGTATATACGGTCGAAATTCCGACGGAGGCTTGCCCGTGGAAAAGTTCGACCGTGTGTACGCGGCATAACTTTTTTGCGGGAGGATGCCCCCATGCTTCGGCATATATATATTTTAGGCACAGGTTGCGTTAAAAAAAATGTTTTATTTTTTACTAGGTTTTGTTTTGGTATTTGCTTTGCAGGTATGGTAAGGTAAGGTCTTACTGTTGTACTGTAATGTTACTTTGTTTTAATGTTAACCATCATTTGCTTAGCAGGTACGCCATTCAGTTGCATCGCGGATTTATTTAGCTTGACAGCAACAGCGTTTGCTCCCACGATACATAAAGCCGTGACTCCAACGCTGTAGGAGGTGATTTCACCACCACAGTTAAAAAAGAGAGCATATATGCCGAAGCATGGGGGCAGCAGGGGCGGAGGAGCGATTTTGCTCCTAATGCCGCGTATATACGGTCGAAATTCCGACGGAGGCTTGCCCGTGGAAAAGTTCGACCGTGTGTACGCGGCATAACCTTTTATGCCGCGTACATACGGTCGAAATTTCGACAAAGGCTTGCCCGTGGAAAAGTCCGACCGTGTGTACACGGCATAACTTTTTTGCGGGAGGATGCCCCCATGCTTCGGCATGTATGCCCATCATTAGAAGTGGGTGGATGAAGGGAGGTATTCTAATGGTGGGCATACCCACCGATCAATCTCTTTTTTTCGTTCAGCCAACAGGCTGCATGAAAAAAAAAGATTACAATACATGTCCAACAAGGACCAGCAACGTACTGGTATGTTGCTGGACTTTGAATGGTTATACCAGATTGATGCCTGCGGGTATCATTCTTTTCAGCCAGCGGCCGGCTTTCATGTAAAAGCAATCCTAGTAGCTAATTAGCCTCTGGACTGCTTTTACAAGCAGTGGGAGAGAATGCCCCCCCCCCCCCGGATATAAACAGCGCCATTGGGAAATTGGGAAAGCATTTTATCACACCGATCTTGGTGTGGTCAGATGCTTTGAGGGCAGAGGAAAGATCTAGGGTCTAACCCCCCCATTTTTTTTCAAAAAAAAGAGTACCTGTCACTACTTATTGCTATCATAGGGGATATTTACATTCCCTGAGATAACAATTAAAATATATATATATATATATATATATATATATATATATATATATATATATATATATATATATATATATATGGAAGGAACAATTTAAAAATAAAATAAATAATAATAAAAAAAATAAAAAAAAGCACCGCTGTCCCCCCCTGCTCTTGCGCAAAGGCGAACGCAAGCGTCGGTCTAGCGTCATATGTAAATAGCAATTGCATCATGCATGTGAGGTATCACCGCGAAGGTCAGATCGAGGGCAGTAATTTTAGCAGTAGACCTCCTCTGTAAATCCAATGTGGTAACCTGTAAAGGCTTTTAAATGCTTTTAAAAATGAATGTAGTTTCTCGCCGCTGAGCGTTTGTGCGCAATTTTAAAGCATGTCGTGTTTGGTATCCATGTACTCGGCCTAAGATCATCTTTTTTATTTCATCAAACATTTGGGCAATATAGTGTTTTTTAGTGCATTAAAAATAAAAAAAAAGTGTGTTTTCCCCCCAAAAAATGCGTTTGAAAAATCGCTGCGCAAATACTGTGTGGGAAAAAAAATGCAACACCCACCATTTTAATCTGTAGGGCCTTTGCTTTAAAAATATATATAATGTTTGGGGGTTCAACATAATTTTCTTGCAAAAAAAAAAAAGTTTTCATGTAAACAAAAAGTGTCAGAAAGGGCTTTGTCTTCAAGTGGTTAGAAGAGTGGATGATGTGTGACATAAGCTTCCTAATGTTGTGCATATAATGCCAGGACAGTTCAAAACCCCCCCAAATGACCCCATTTTGGAAAGTAGACACCTCAAGCTATTTGCTGAGAGGCATGTTGAGCCCATTGAATATTTTTTTTTGTCCCAAGTGATTGAATAATGACAAAAAAAAAAAAAAAAGAAAAAAAAAAAAAAAAATTTACAAAAAGTTGTCACTAAATTATATATTGCTCAAACATGCCATGGTTATATGTGGAATTGCACCCCAAAATACATTCTGTTGCTTCTCCTGAGTACGGGGATACCACATGTGTGAGACATTTTGGGAGCCTAGCCGCGTACAGGACCCCGAAAACCAAGCACCGCCTTCAGGATTTCTATGGGTGTAAATTTTTGATTTTACTCCTCACTGCCTATCACAGTTTCGGAGGCCATGGAATGCCCAGATGGCACAAAACCCCCCCCAAATGACCCCATTTTGGAAAGTAGACACCCCAAGCTATTTGCTGAGAGGTATGTTGAGTATTTTGCAGATCTCGCTTTTTGTCACAAAGTTTTAAAAATTGAAAAAAGAAAAAAAAAAAAAATAATAATAATAATATATAATATGTCTGTCTTTCTTCATTTTCAAAAACAAATGAGAGCTGTAAAATACTCACCATGCCTCTCGGCAAATAGCTTGGGGTGTCTACTTTCCAAAATGGGGTCATTTGGGGGGGTTTTGTGCCATCTTGGCATTTTATGGCCTTCAAAACTGTGATAGGTAGTGAGAGAAATCAAAAATTTATGCCCTTAGAAACCTTGAAGGCGGTGCTTGGTTTTCGGGGCCCCGTACGCGACTAGGCTCCCAAAAAATAGGATTTTTATAACAGCTTACCTGTAAAATCCTTTTCTTGGAGTACATCACGGGACACAGAGCGACATAGTCATTACTAATGGGTTATATAGTTACCGTCAGGTGCTGGCACTGGCAACTTCCAAAACCGGAAGTACCCTCCCCTATATAAGCCCCTCCCATCCGGGAGCACCTCAGTTTTGTAGCAAAGCAATAAGTGTCCCCAAAAGAGGGGTGGGAGCTCTGTGTCCCGTGATGTACTCCAAGAAAAGGATTTTACAGGTAAGCTGTTATAAAAATCCTATTTTCTTTTTCGTACATCACGGGACACAGAGCGACATAGTCATTACTAATGGGATGTCCTAAAGCAATGCCAAATGAGGGGGGGGGATACACCATATATAAGCTGAGCGCTATCAGACATGAGGATCTTTTGCGGCCTGCAACACACTGCGCCCAAAGGCGACATCCTCCTGACTTCTAACGCCCACCTGGTAGAACCTAGTAAACGTGTGAACTGAAGACCACGTTGCAGCCTTACAGATTTGAGCCAGGGAGGCCTGGTGATGCACTGCCCATGAAGTTCCAACTGCTCTCGTGGAGTGCGCTCTAACTTTGAACGGAGGCGGTCTCCTTCTCAAGCCATAAGCTTGCATAATGACCTGTCGAATCCACTTGGCTAAAGTAGATTTTGACGCTGCCTGACCCTTTCTGGGGCCTTCCGGCAGAATAAACAAAGTATCCGTTCTGCGAATCTGAGCAGTGGCTTTTAGATAAGCTTTAACTGCTCTTACTACATCCAAAGAATGCAATAACTTTTCCTCTACCGAAGTAGGTTTGGGGAAAAAAGAAGGAAGAACCACATCTTGGTTCAAATGAAACCTCGATACCACCTTAGGAAGAAAGGCTGGATGAGGACGTAACACTACTCTGTCCTTATGGATAACCAGATATGGCTCCTTACAGGACATAGCTGCTAATTCCGATACTCTTTTAGCCGAACAAATGGCTACTAGAAAAATCAATTTCCTGGTGAGAAGCACCAAGGAAATATGCTGTAATGGTTCAAATGGTTGTTTCTGTAGAACCGACAGAACCAAGTTTAGATCCCATGGACATATGGGAATATTAACCGGAGGACTAATACGCATCACTCCTTGTATAAAGGCTTTGACTAGTGAATGCGAAGCCAAGGGCCTTTGAAAAAATATTGACAAGGCCGAAATCTGACCCTTGATAGTACTCAAGGCAAGCTTCCTATCTACAGCCCACTGTAGGAAGTCCAGAATCCTACCTATTACGTACTTATGTGGATGCCATTTCTTGGCCTCACACCACGCGATGTACGCCTTCCAGATTCTATAGTAGATCTGCCTGGATACCGGCTTCCTGGCATTGATCATGGTAGATACCACAGCATTAGAGAGCCCTCTCTTTTTTAGAATGTGGGCTTCAATAGCCAGGCCGTCAAACCTAGGGCTGGTAAGGAAGGGTGGCATATCGGTCCTTGCGAAAGCCGGACGACGTGGGAGAGTCCAAGGACTCCCCACTGAAATTTTACAATCTCCGCGTACCACGCTCTTCGGGGCCACGCTGGAGCCACCGGAATCACTGGTTTCTTTTCTACCCTGATTCTGCGGAGTAATCGAGGTAACCATTGGCGGTGTGAATGCATATATCAGCTTGAACTGATCCCAAGGGAACACTAGGGCATCCGAGCCGCAAGCTAGGGGATCCCTTGTCCGAGAGACAACCCTGTCCCCCTTTGCGTTGAATCTGGATGCTAGAAGATCTACATCCGATGTTCCCCACCGCTGACATATTGTCCAGAAAACCTCGGGGTGAAGGGACCCTTCCTCTGGGCCTAATTGCTGGCGACTTAGAAAGTCCGCCTTCCAATTCTCCACTCCTGGAATGAATACCGCAGATATGGCTGGGACATATTTTTCTGCCCATTTCAGGATGTAATTTACTTCCCTCTGGGCTGCACGACTCCTGGTGCCCCCCTGATGATTGATATATGACACTGCTGTGGCATTGTCTGATTGAATTCTGACAGGGGACCCTTGGAGTTTGGATGTCCATGCTACTAGGGCATACCGGGCTGCTCGTATCTCTAAGAGATTGATGGGCAGGGCCTTTTCTGCATCCGACCATCTGCCCTGGAGAGACTATTGCTCCAGTACTGCTCCCCAGCCTATAAGGCTGGCATCTGTAGTGACCACCTTCCAAGAAATCGGACTGAAGGATTTCCTTTTTTCCAGATTCTGGGGAACCAACCACCAACGGAGGCTCTTGTGAACGGAAGGGGACAAGGACATTGTAAGTCTAGGGCCTGAACTTTTTTGTTCCAGGCTGACAGTATGGCCCCTTGCAAATTCCTTGAATGGAATTGACCGTAGGGTACTGCTTCGAATGATGCCACCATTTTTCCCAGCAGCCTCATATACAGGCGTATGGACGGCTGTCTTTTTTGTACCCACTAAGTGGATCAAATCTTTCAAAGACAACACCTTTCCTCGAGGCAAGAATATTTTTCTCTGGCCTGAATCCAACCTTAGCCCCAAGTATTCCAGACTTTTGACTGGTTTTTAGGGCTGACTTGTCTCGGTTGATAATCCAACCGTGAGATTCCAGATACTTGATCGTCTTGTGAACAACCACGTCTAGTTTTTTCACTGAGTGGTCTATCAGCAACAAGTCATCCAGATATGCCATTATCATTACACCTTGTGTTCTTAGATTGGCCAATAAAGGGCCAGAATTTTTGTGAACACTCTTGGTGCTGTGGCCAAACCGAAGGGTAAGGCTCTGAACTGAAAATGGCGCCCTTCTACTGCAAAGCGTAGAAATTTTTGGTGGACTGGAAAGATGGGAATGTGCAAATAAGCATTTTTGATGTCGATCGTGGCTAACCAATCCTCCCCTTGTAGGGCAGTGGCCACCGATCGGATCGACTCCATCGGAAAGTCCTGATATACAGGAATTTGTATAGCCCTTTTTAGAATTAATATGGGCCTCCCGTCCGCGTTTGCTTCGGGACTGTAAAGAGGTTTGAGTAAAACCCGAACCCTCATTCTTCCAGGGGAACCTCCATAATTACTCCTTGGAGCAATAGTTGTTCTAGTGCCAACAGGAGGGACTCTCTCTTCCGGGGATCCCTTGGCACGTTTGACCTCAAAATGGGAAGGAGGAGAGTCTTTTAACTCCAAACTGTATCCCAAACCTACTGCGGAGAGCACCTATCTGTCTTGATCGTGTCCCGCCAGGTCTCTTTGCGAACAACTGGAGTCCTCCCCCCACCCGACTGAGTGGGGGCTTCAATGAATTTAACTTTGGGGGAGGTTTTGTACCTCCCCTGACCCAGGGTTTCTCATTACCCTGCTACTGTCCCTGTTTTTTACCCCCGGGATTTGACCGAGGAGGCCGTCGGAACTGTTACACAGCCGATGCCCCAGGGACTGGAGAAGCAGGCCTCTTAAAGAGGGACCTCTAACTCTGCTTTTAACCGGCAAGAGCGTATTTTTACCGCTGGAAATTTTCTGGATATATTTGTCCAGGTTTTCCCTGAATAAGCGTTCACCATGAAATGGGACGCTAACCAGCCATTCTTTACAGGGAGCTTCAGCAGACCAGTTTCTGAGCCATAGGAGCCTACGCATATGTACTATAGACAGCGTAAGGCGGGAGGCCTGATGGACTGAATCCTCTATGGCGTCAACCGCAAAGCCTAAGGCTCTAGGTAGATCAGCTAGGGCAAAGCCTGCTGATCTGTCAAGTCCCTCAAGACCTGTTTCAACTGATCCTTCACTGCTTAGCAGACCCCAATAGCTGCTACTGCTGGTTGTATCACCAAGCAGATTTTCATAAGGACTCCAATCTTTTATCTATTGGGTTCTTGAACATTTGGACATTATCCACTGGACATGTCAGTGATTTATACATACAAGAGATGGCTGCGTCCACTGTAGGGACCTTCCATTTTTTTTTTTTTTTTTTTTTTTTTTGATGAACTTATCCTCCATGGGATAGACCACCGGAAATCTCTTGGGGGAATAAATATTTTCTCAGGACGTTCCCAATCCTGGTAAATGAGCCCTTTCAGTAAAGGGTGAAGTGGAAAAGAACAAACAGTCTGGGGGCTTCTAGCGACCCCAACGAGGATACAGTAGTGGTTGATGGTTCCGCAAGGTGCATTTTTAAATGCTGATCGGACCATGTTAGTCAGAGACTGAACCCATAATCTTTCAGCTTGAGATGCTGAGAAAAGGTTCCCCCACTGTTGATTCCTCTATAACAGAATCAACCTTATCCTGATCCCCTTCAGGCAGGTCGATCCCTGTATGGGACTGTTGCTCTGCTAACAGGCACTCTGAAGGAGGAGACGGAGATCGGGCGTGCTTTCCCTGACAGGGAGGCAGCGATAAATTTTGACAATCTCTCTCTAATCCTCCCAGAGCTGAGGAAAAAACCTCCTCTGTTACATACACAGGAGCAGGTGACTGAGGACAGCCACAGTACCAAGTACCCCTGCGGGGTCTCTACGGTCACTTACCTCTGAACTTCAGGGGAGACTGGTGCAGCAGGAGTATGCCCAAGATCCTCAGAGCCCGATGAGACCCCCTTCGCTTCCTGGAAGATTCAGTTCCGGAGCTACTGGACGGCATATTCCTAAGCCTAAAGCTGAGGTATTCCAGCCGTAATACACCACTTTTACTGAGAATAGTCTAGCACAATTGCTGCTATATCACAGTTGGTGTCTACTAATGTGCCTTTCTAGGGGATGCCTGTATCAACCGCTTGCTGTATGCCTTTAAATGTTGCCAGCTCTGTCTCTGTACTTCATAGCCAGCTTACTGCAATAATGTGGCTTTTTAAAAACCTGCTGGGACGCCCGCACATGCGCAGAAGCGCTGCGGCGCGCACAGAGCGTCATCCCCCAGGCCCCGCCCCTTTTTCCGGCCACCTCTATATATAGAGGCGCGTGCACGCGCACGCGCGCGGCCACGTGCGCCTCGGCGCTAATTTTTAAACATGGAAACCAGGGACAGGAGCCAGGGCCCCCTTTGCCGCAGGCCGGGGGATAGACGAACACTGCAACATGGCAGAGGAAACAGTTTCCTGTAGGAGAACTCACCAGCTGCCTGGACTTTGTTCTCTGAGAAGAAACTAGTCCATATGACAAGAAAAACATTCCACAGCGGCCTCTAGTGGACAAACACAGGTACCGCAGTTTAATATACTAAACATATATAAAAAAACATTCCTTTTTTTTTTTTTTTTTTCTTGACCACCATTAAAAATTATTACATTTTTTTAGTAGTTACAGGCATGCACAGATATTAGCGGGAATACCGTTAGGTAACAGACAGAAAGACAAATTAGGTTTGGGGGTCCCCCAATAGAACCACGTTCCTGGGGGCCCCCACTTACCTGTTCCCCGCCGCAGGACTTTGTTTGGTCCACAAAAGCCCAAACTTCACCTATCACGGCAGGCATTGTAATCAAACCTTCAGGGACCGGGTTCCCAAGGATTCCACTCCCCTGGACCTGTATAGCACCCTGCACAGAAAACATCTTGGTCGTGGGTATGACCAGAGCTCTGGATCCCAGGGTCCAGCTCTCCTAAGAGAAGCATTACAGGCAGAACCTTGCTCTTCTCTGCAAGGCCCGGGTACCGACCGTTTAGCTATGAAGCTTTTTTGGTCGGATCCGGAATAGCTTACTGAGGCCCAAAAGAACCTGTACGCAAGCTCAGTGAAAAACACATGTTTCTTCTTGGCCAACACCTTAGACACTGGCAAAAAAACTGAGGTGCTCCCGGATGGGAGGGGCTTATATAGGGGAGGGTACTTCCGGTTTTGGAAGTTGCCAGTGCCAGCACCTGACGGTAACTATATAACCCATTAGTAATGACTATGTCGCTCTGTGTCCCGTGATGTACGAAAAAGAAAGTCCCACACATGTGGTATCCCCGTACTCAGGAGAAGCAGCAGAATGTATTTTGGGGTGTAATTTCACATATGCCCATGGCATGTGTGAGCAATATATCATTTAGTGACAACTTTGTGCAAAAAAAATAAAGTTTGTCATATTCCCGCAACTTGTGGCAAAATATAAAATATTCCATGGACTAATCATGCCTCTCAGTAAATAGCTTGGGGTGTCTACTTTCCAAAATGGGGTCATTTAGGGGGGTTTTGTGCCATTTTGGCATTTTATGGCCTTCGAAACTGATAGGTAGTGAGGAGTGAAATCAAAAATTTGCGCCCTTAGAAATCCTGAAGGCGGTGCTTGGTTTCCGGGGTCCCGTACGCGGCTAGGCTCCTAAAAAGTCCCACACATGTGGTATCCCCATACTCAGGAGAAGCAGCAGAATGTATTTTGGGGTGCAATTCCACATATAACCATGGCATGTGTGAGCAATATATCATTTAGTGACAACTTTTTGAAATTTTTATTTATTTTTTTTGGCATTATTCAATCACTTGGGACAAAAAAAAAATATTCAATGGGCTCAACATGCCTCTCAGCAATTTCCTTGGGGTGTCTACTTTCCAAAATGGGGTCATTTGGGGGGGTTTTGTACTGCCCTGCCATTTTAGCACCTCAAGAATTGAGATAGGCAGTCATAAATTAAAAGCTGTGTAAATTCCAGAAAATGTACCCTAGTTTGTAAACGCTATAACTTTTGCGCAAACCAATAAATATACGCTTATTGACATTTTTTTTTACTAAAGACATGTGGCTGAATACATTTTGGCCTAAATGTATGACTACAATTGAGTTTATTCGATTTTTCTTATAACAAAAAGTAGAAAATATCATTTTTTTCAAAATTTTCGGTCTTTTTCCGTTTATATCGCAAAAAATAAAAATCGCAGAGGCAATCAAATACCATTAAAAGAAAGCTCTATTTGTGGGAAGAAAAGGACGCAAATTTCGTTTGGGTACAACATTGCATGTCCGCACAATTTACAGTTAAAGCAGCGCAGTGCAAAATTCTGAATTCACCTCTGGTCCTTTAGCTACCAAATGGTCCGGGGCTTAAGTGGTTAAAATGCTTGTAAAATCCTAAAATCCACTCTATTACAGTAGTATATAATGTACAATGTGTGTGTATTTGGCACAATTATATTACAGAAACAAACACATTGTACATTATATACTACTAGTGGTGCAACGGATCGGTGACGATCCGTGATCCGAACGGGTCACCCCGTTCAGATCGGCACACACTGCGATCCGCGGCCCCGGCCTAGCTCCGGAGCCGCGGCCATCTTGGTACACACGGGGGCGGCGGCCGCCTTGTGACATCATCACCCCTCGCTGCTCGTGGATTTGAACTGGCCGGCGGGAGAGACTGGTAAGTGGGGGAGATGCCCATTACGGGGGGAGAGTGTGGATATTACATACAGGGGGAAGATTGTGGATATTACATACAGGGGGAGATTGTGGATATTACATACAGGGGGGAGATTGTGGATATTGCATACAGGGGGAAGATTGTGGATATTGCATACAGGGGGGGAGATTGTGGATATTGCATACAGGGGGGGAGATTGTGGATATTACATACAGGGGGAAGATTGTGGATATTACATACAGGGGGAAGATTGTGGATATTACATACAGGGGGAAGATTGTGGATATTACATACAGGGGGAAGATTGTGGATATTACATACAGGGGGAAGATTGTGGATATTACATACAGGGGGAAGATTGTGGATATTACATACAGGGGGAAGATTGTGGATATTACATACAGGGGGAAGATTGTGGATATTACATACAGGGGGAAGATTGTGGATATTACATACAGGGGGAAGATTGTGGATATTACATACAGGGGGAAGATTGTGGATATTACATACAGGGGGAAGATTGTGGATATTACATACAGGGGGAAGATTGTGGATATTACATACAGGGGGAAGATTGTGGATATTACATACAGGGGGAAGATTGTGGATATTACATACAGGGGGAAGATTGTGGATATTACATACAGGGGGAAGATTGTGGATATTACATACAGGGGGAAGATTGTGGATATTACATACAGGGGGAAGATTGTGGATATTACATACAGGGGGAAGATTGTGGATATTGCATACAGGGGGAAGATTGTGGATATTACATACAGGGGGAAGATTGTGGATATTACATACAGGGGGAAGATTGTGGATATTACATACAGGGGGAAGATTGTGGATATTACATACAGGGGGAAGATTGTGGATATTACATACAGGGGGAAGATTGTGGATATTACATACAGGGGGAAGATTGTGGATATTACATACAGGGGGAAGATTGTGGATATTACATACAGGGGGAAGATTGTGGATATTGCATACAGGGGGAAGATTGTGGATATTACATACAGGGGGAAGATTGTGGATATTACATACAGGGGGAAGATTGTGGATATTGCATACAGGGGGGGAGATTGTGGATATTACATACAGGGGGGAGATTGTGGATATTGCATACAGGGGGAAGATTGTGGATATTACATACAGGGGGAAGATTGTGGATATTACATACAGGGGGAAGATTGTGGATATTACATACAGGGGGAAGATTGTGGATATTACATACAGGGGGAAGATTGTGGATATTACATACAGGGGGAAGATTGTGGATATTACATACAGGGGGGGAGATTGTGGATATTACATACAGGGGGAGATTGTGGATATTACATACAGGGGGAAGATTGTGGATATTACATACAGGGGGAAGATTGTGGATATTACATACAGGGGGAAGATTGTGGATATTGCATACAGGGGGAAGATTGTGGATATTACATACAGGGGGAAGATTGTGGATATTACATACAGGGGGAAGATTGTGGATATTACATACAGGGGGAAGATTGTGGATATTACATACAGGGGGAAGATTGTGGATATTACATACAGGGGGAAGATTGTGGATATTACATACAGGGGGAAGATTGTGGCTATTACATACAGGGGGAAGATTGTGGCTATTACATACAGGGGGAAGATTGTGGATATTACATACAGGGGGAAGATTGTGGATATTACATACAGGGGGAAGATTGTGGATATTACATACAGGGGGAAGATTGTGGATATTACATACAGGGGGAAGATTGTGGATATTGCATACAGGGGGAAGATTGTGGATATTGCATACAGGGGGAAGATTGTGGATATTACATACAGGGGGAAGATTGTGGATATTACATACAGGGGGAAGATTGTGGATATTACATACAGGGGGAAGATTGTGGATATTACATACAGGGGGAAGATTGTGGATATTACATACAGGGGGAAGATTGTGGATATTACATACAGGGGGAAGATTGTGGATATTACTGGGGGGAGATTGTGGATATTACATACAGGGGGAAGATTGTGGATATTACATACAGGGGGAAGATTGTGGATATTACATACAGGGGGAAGATTGTGGATATTACATACAGGGGGAAGATTGTGGATATTACATACAGGGGGAAGATTGTGGATATTACATACAGGGGGAAGATTGTGGATATTACATACAGGGGGAAGATTGTGGATATTACATACAGGGGGAAGATTGTGGATATTACATACAGGGGGAAGATTGTGGATATTACATACAGGGGGAAGATTGTGGATATTACATACAGGGGGAAGATTGTGGATATTACATACAGGGGGAAGATTGTGGATATTACATACAGGGGGAAGATTGTGGATATTACATACAGGGGGAAGATTGTGGATATTACATACAGGGGGAAGATTGTGGATATTACATACAGGGGGAAGATTGTGGATATTACATACAGGGGGAAGATTGTGGATATTACATACAGGGGGAAGATTGTGGATATTACATACAGGGGGGAGATTGTGGATATTACATACAGGGGGAAGATTGTGGATATTACATACAGGGGGAAGATTGTGGATATTACATACAGGGGGAAGATTGTGGATATTACATACAGGGGGAAGATTGTGGATATTACATACAGGGGGAAGATTGTGGATATTACATACAGGGGGAAGATTGTGGATATTGCATACAGGGGGAAGATTGTGGATATTACATACAGGGGGAAGATTGTGGATATTACATACAGGGGGAAGATTGTGGATATTACATACAGGGGGAAGATTGTGGATATTACATACAGGGGGAAGATTGTGGATATTACTGGGGGGAGATTGTGGATATTACTGGGGGGAGATTGTGGATATTACTGGGGGGAGATTGTGGATATTACTGGGGGGAGATTGTGGATATTACTGGGGGGAGATTGTGGATATTACTGGGGGGAGATTGTGGATATTACTGGGGGGAGATTGTGGTGGGGAGATTGTGGATATTACAGTGGGGTGACGTGGAGATTAGTAATTTTTTTTTTTTGCCGATCCGAAAATGATCCGATCCGTGGCTCTGATCCGAGGATCGATCCGATCCGTGAGTTTTTTGATCCGTTGCACCCCTATATACTACTGTAATAGAGTAAATTATAGGCTTTTACAAGCATTTTAACCAAGTTCACACTGGGGATTCCTGTCAGGCAAGGAGAGAGAGGGGGAGAGAAGACAGTGCATTACATGGTAAGACCTACCCCGAAAATAAGCCCTACTGTGTCTTTTGTTGGCAAAATTAATATAAGACCCGGGTTTATTTTTGGGGAAACAGTAATTGGTGCGACACAAGACACTAGCGATTTCCAAAAGGTTTTTGTATTACATTTTTGCGATTTCATGTTGATTTAACATCCATAGAGTGCTATGTAAATCAACCTGAAATCGCAGTACTGTTTATATCAGTGCAATTTGGAGCAGTTTTTTTTTTTTTGGTGAGGTCATTGCAGCTTCAGCTGATCTGTCCCCTCCCCTAGCAGGTGTCTTCTTGAGGAGTTTGGAGGAGGACTTTTTTTTAACCCTGCCAGCGCTGCTATGTGTATGAAAACAGCTGACCTGTCCCCTCCCCTAGAAGGTGTTACAGTGAGGAGTTTGGAGCAAGACGTTTTTTTTTTTTTCTCACAGCCAGCGCTGCTATCTTTATTAAGTCACAAATCAGCTTGCTTTTCATTGGAATAAGTACAAATCATACTATCTGCAAATCGCAAGTAGGCTCTAGAAATCGCAAACAAATACAAAAGAAGTCGGAACAAAATTAGAAGTGACTGGGAAAGAAATCAGAGTGCCAAATCGCACTCAAAACGTGAGATTTGTAAATCGCACCAGTGTGAACCAGGGCTTAGATTGAAAGCGCTCACCTTCTGGGCCTTCCTAATCCTCTTTAATTGTTTGAAACTAGGTTTCCCTTTATTTTAAAAAGCATTTCCTAAACTGTTAGTACTATATAGAAATGAATAATAATAATAATAATAATAATAATAATAATAATCTATTTCTTTAAACTATAATAACAAACCAACTGGAATGAGCCAAAGATACTACAGTATATATTATTATTATACAGGATTTATATAAACCATCAGCTTAAGCCCACGTTTACACTGGGGCTGCGGGAGTGAAGCCTGCGAGTTCAGCTGAACTCGCACGATTTCTCTCCCCCTGGCAGTCCCGATTTCAAAGACATCTGAAACAGATGTCAATGTAAATCGCAAAAAGTAGTACAGAAACTACTTTTTGTAATCGGTGCAGCGCCGCAGATGCGGCGTCGCACCGATTGGGATGGTGCCATTGCCCGCAATTTGCGGCAAATTTCGCCGATTTGACATGTCAAATCGCATGTCAAATCGCACCAGTGTGAACCAGGGCTAAGGCCTGGTTCACACAGGGGCGACTCCTCAGGCGACTCAGTCGCCTGAGGAGTCGCATCCCGGTCTGTACAATGGATCCGTTCTAATAGGAGCGACCTGAGTCGCTCTGACTTAGAAAAAGGGTTCTTGTACTACTTTTGGGGGCGACTTGCATTAACTTCTATACAGAAGTCATTATGCAAATCGCCTCGGCGGGCGTCTCAAGTCGTCTTGAGGTCGCCCCCGAAGTCGTGCCGCCCCGGTGTGAACCGGGCCTGAGGGCAGACAGTACAGTTACAATACAAGAAGAATCCCTCCCTTCTAGACTGTAAGTTCTAACGAGCAGGGCCCTCTGATCCCTCCTGTATTGTGATTGTACGGTCTTCCCTGATGTTGTAAAGCGCTGCGCAAATTGTTGGCGCTATATAAATCCTGAATAATAATAATAATAATAATGCCGTAAAAATATATATATATATATATATATATATATATATACATATACATATACACAAAACACACACAATTTAACATATTAGGTCAATTATCTGTTATTATATATAGAAAACAATTTTTTTTTCGCTGGACCACCCAACTACAAACTGCGATTTTTACTATACATATGGCTTTGTTGCTTTCACTGTGATCCCAATATAAAAGACACTTGTCACCAATCAGACCTGCAAACGCAATCGGTATATTTTCTGGATGATGTCACTACTTTCACTGGACCACCCAGCTACGAACTAAGATGCTTGTTCTTGTCATTGGTATTGCTGTGTCGCCTTGGGTGTGATCCTGAAGTGCGATCACTTGTCATAAATCAGACCTGGACAGAAAAGCGATCGGTATATTCTGTGTATGATGTCACTACTCTGAATATCTGTAGAAGATGCTCCTATACCCAGGTCCTATAAAAGGAGACATATCATATGGGGGGGGGGGGGGTGACTTCAGGACATCATCTGCCATCCCTCTTATAGGGGAAATGTATAGATACAACACATGAAGGGGGGGGGGGGGGGGGTTGGATGACCCCCAATGAAATCACACACCAGCCAATCCTCTGTGATGATGGGAGACAGCTCTTGGGGTCACACCAGGACTGGATGAGCTCATTCATGCAGATCTCCTGTCTGGGGGGTTCCAGGCTAACCTTCCCCATACATAGGATGCCAATGGTGCCATTATGGTAAATAATATGACATGTGCTGATGCTGCATAGGGAATAATAAAACATCTGCAACCCCCACACATCTATGATTGTTAATGCGAAATAAATGCATTAATATGAGGATTCGGGGGGCACCTACAGTCCAATCAACACCCACAGGCAGCAAAGTGACTTACCAGAGGCTTGCAGCAAGCGATCACCCGCACTACAGACACATTCAGCCCTTGGCATTGAAGATCTGACAAGTGGATGAGTGAAAAGTTTAAACGATGAGCGCGATCTGCCAGATGCAGCCAAATCCGTGCGGTGTGGAGCCCCCCCGAGTGATCCCATACGATGGGGGTCTGCAGCGTTCAGATGAATGGGAGATCAGGGCGTAGCTGTCTATGCAGCTGCTGCATCGCCTGCTCTCTGCTATGGAACAATGTGTGCAGCCCACGCCCAGAGAGCTGCTGCCCGCCACGCCCACCAGTGGGCGTCAGTCATCAGGTGCATGAGAGCGGCAAATGGGCAAGGGGGCGTGGGCTCCCAGGAAAGACCGCCCCTCATTGGCTTCTTGGAGTGAGCCTGTGTTGCAGCGTGGGGGGAGCTGCAGTGTAATAACAGGGCGATGACAGTGTACAGTCTAGATGTGTACAGAGATGTGTACAGAGATCAGGAGGACTGAGTGCCCACTGCCTAGAGAAGTCAGCATCTGAGGATCATGGAATGACAGCATCCTGTTCCTGCTTCATCCTTCTATTCATCTGCAAAGTATCACATCACATCTATCCCTCCATGCTATGAAAATCCCAATAAGGGAAAGGAGGAGATTATTTCTCAAAATGTTTTAATAAATCAAGTCACTAAAATCCAAAAATCATATTCAGAATTCTGAAATCTGACACTTTCCTAAAACATAATCCCTGCTGATCCTGCCATGAAGGACTTGTTCGGGCACTTCCTGTTAGAGGGTGACAACTCAATGCCATTGTCTCCTAATTGTGCTCCTGAGTTGTCACACAGGCTTCTGATGGAGGCGACTAGCAGCCATTTAATCACATGGTCCAATGCTGTCACCATTAGGAAAACCCCACCAGGAGAAATGCCAAGCAGCCCTTATATTCAGCAGTGCACACCACAGTCCCTTTTTATATCCAGATATTCAGGAGTGCCCAGCAGAGTCCTTGTTTACATCCAGGTACAGTGAGCAAGGTCCCTCTTTGCATCCAGGAGTGCCCAGCAGGGATACCCCTTAAATACAGGAATGCCCTGCAGGGATACCCCTTAAATACAGGAATGCCCTGCAGAGTCCTCCTTACATCCAGGGATGCACAGCAGGGTACCCCCTTAAATACAGGAGTGCCCTGCAGATTCCCTCTTTACATTCAGGAGTACCCAGTAGTGTACCCCCTTAAATACAGGAGTGCCCAGCAGAGTCCTCCTTACATCCAGGGATGTCTAGCAGGGTACCCCCTTAATACAGGAGTGCCCTGCAGAGTCCCTCTTTACATTCAGGAGTACCCAGTAGTGTACCCCCTTAATACAGGAGTGCCCTGCAGAGTCCCTCTTTACATTCAGGAGTACCAGTAGTGTACCCCCTTAATACAGGAGTGCCCTGCAGAGTCCCTCTTTACATTCAGGAGTACCCAGTAGTGTACCCCCTTAAATACAGGAGTGCCCAGCAGAGTTCACCTTACATCAAGGGATGTCTAGCAGCCCCCCCCCCCCACTCCTTAAATACAGGTGTGCCCAGCAGAGTCCTCCTTACATCCAGGGATGTCTAGCAGGTAGTGGCGTAGCGTGGGGGGGCCGGGGGCGGTTGCCCGGGGCGCAAAGTTTAGAGGGGCGCAGTGGCAGGCAACAGGTTACCTGCAGCTCTTCTCCTGCTCTGTGCTGTCTAGGAGACTGTGAGCTCTTCCGCTTCACTATGTGAAAGAAGTTGCAGTGCAGTCCCGGCTTAGGCTCCAGCGGTGACACTGACACAGCAGTGAGTAATTGTACACTGAAGACCATCCATGATGATCCCAGGGATTGTGACCGTGCGGAGACTGGGGGGAAGGAGGAGGGCAGGTCAGTATAGGAATCAGGTAGGTCAGTGTAGTGGTCAGTATAGCAATCAGATAGGTCAGTTTAGTGGTCAGTGTAGAAATCAGGTAGGTTAGTATAGTGATCAGGTAGGTCGGTGTAGGAGTCAGGTTGGTCAGTACTACTGTACTAGTGGAAGGGACTCAGAGAGTGCTAAAAATCTGCGGGTTAGGGGGCGAAAATCTCTTGCCCTGCCCCGGGCGCTGACAACCCACGCTACGCCACTGCTAGCAGGGTACCCCCTTAATACAGGAGTGCCCTGCAGAGTTCCTCTTTACATTCAGGAGTACCAGTAGTGTACCCCCTTAATACAGGAGTGCCCTGCAGAGTCCCTCTTTACATTCAGGAGTACCAGTAGTGTACCCCCTTAATACAGGAGTGCCCTGCAGAGTCCCTCTTTACATTCAGGAGTACCAGTAGTGTGCCCCCTTAATACAGGAGTGCCCTGCAGAGTCCCTCTTTACATTCAGGAGTACCCAGTAGTGTACCCCCTTAAATACAGGAGTGCCTAGCAGAGTCCACCTTACATCCAGGGATGTCTAGCAGCCCCCCCCCCCACTCCTTAAATACAGGTGTGCCCAGCAGCGCCCCTTTACACCCAGGAGTGCCCAGCAGAGTTCCCTTTACATCCAGGAGTGCCCAGCAGAGTTCACTTTACATACAGGAGTGCCCACCAGAGTTCCCTAAGTTTACATCCAGGACTCAGAGTGCCCACCAGAGTTCCCCGTGTAGCACTACCCCCGTAGGAGCTTCTGGTTTGTTTTTGGGTTTGCACGTTACCTCTTTAGCTTCGTTGTCAGGGTAGGAAAGTCCATATTAAATGCAATGTCCACACAAAAGTAAAACCTTCAACAGTCAGGCTTTATTCTTTTCTTCTGCAGTAAAACTTGAGAGAAGGTAGGAGAAGAGTAGGGGAAGGTTCAGGCACGTGGTACAGAATACACAAATCAGTTCAAAATTCTTATCAATCCTTCACCACTCTCTCAGTAGAGTGGGTATTGCTCACCCGGATAGTCCCCTCTCACATGGCCTAGCAGCCGGGATGATGCACGAACCAGTAACAAGACAGCCTCTGACACAGACTGCTCAAGATGGAGTCGGTCTCTGCCACAGACCTTTTTTAGAGATAGTTAAATGGATAGTCCAGGAATCCTCTGCCACAGGATTTAAAGTCCCAAACTTCCAGCCGTGCAGTAAGAGAGCCTTTAAGCCGATCCGGCAAACTGCAGGGCATTTAGTAGATTGGATCCCTCCTCAACAAGATCACCAGGCCTCACCTGAGACATCAGCACTTTGCCAGTCTCCTCCAGGGCAGGTCCTCCTCCGGTTTCCTTCATCAAGGCAGCTTCCTCCCCCCTTTTTTGGATGGACAGCTTGGGATCCCCTCTTGGGATGTAGGCCCCAGCCAGAATAGCCGGGCCTACTCAATAGCGATGCAGCCTCGGGCCAACGTGGCCCCGAGACCAGAATCACACACACATACCTCACGACAGGAGGGCCACGAGGCGAAAGACCCCAAACAATGGCGTCAGCCCCTTAAGTATCCCCTCCCAGCAGGCACAGCGGGTCAACCACTCCCACTGCACCGCTGCCGAGAAGGGTCACTCAATGCACCATGGTTTGCCTGTGTTCCAACAGGTGCCTGAGGTAGTACCGTCACCTACAGGCAATAAGGGAAACTGCTATCAGGCAAACCACAACCAGAACAGAGGCAAATTTGTACAAATCAACAGTCTGAGCCCAACTATTGTCTCAGACACCCTTAAATTTAGAATAGGGTCCCCACCAATGGAGTAGGGCGCTACACCCTTTTCCAAACAGGAATTATCAGCAGATTCCCCTCTCATCCAGTAGTGTCAGGCAGAGTCCCCCCCCCCTTTTGCATCCAGTAGTGCCCATTAAAGTCCCCCCTTTCATCCAGGAGTGTCCAGGAGGGTCCTCTTTACATACAGGTGTGCCCACTAGAGTCTTCCCTTTATGTCCATAAGTGATCAGCAGGGTCCTCCCTTTACATCTAGAAGTGACCATCAGAATCCCTGTTTATATTTAGGAGTGCCCAGATGGCAGAGTCCCCCCTTTCATCCAGGAGTTTCAGGCAGAGTCCCCTCTTTACATACAAGAGATCCCAGTACAGCCCCCCTTCATTCAGAAGTGCACAGCAGGGTTCCCTTTACATACAGGGGTGCCTACCAGAGTCCTCCCTTTACATACAGGGGTGCCAACCAGAGTCCTCCCTTTACATACAGGGGTGCCTACCAGAGTTCTCCCTTTACATACAGGGGTGCCAACCAGAGTCCTCCCTTTACATACAGGGGTGCCTACCAGAGTTCTCCCTTTATATACAGGGGTGCCAACCAGTGTCCTCCCTTTACATACAGTGGTGCCAACCAGAGTCCTCCCTTTACATACAGGGGTGCCAACCAGAGTCCTCCCTTTACATACAGGGGTGCCTACCAGGGTCCTCCCTTTACATCCAGGTGTGACCATCAGAGTCCCCTTTATATTCAGAAGCGTCCAATCAGCAGAGTCCGTCCAGGAGTGTCAGTCAGAATCCCCCCATACAACCATGTGTGGCTTGCAGAGTCCATGGGGGCGAGGTAGGTCTGGTCCAGTCCTCTTTTAAATGCTGAGAGAAGGGCAATCATGTAATTGGTTGTTAGGACACTGGCAGTCCTAACAACCAACCATGCTTGGGATGGGAGGGGGATCTGCACTGGGGAATGGGGGAGGGTCACAGCTGGCAGGCTAGTAGTGGATGTGCCAGTCTCCATATTACAATGCACAGACCAGGGCATCCATTGCCAGCCAGCCGGGGTTGCTGTGGGCCAGAAAAAATCCTGTAGCAGGCGATGGGTCATAGTTTGAAGCCCCTGTTGTCCTGCATGCATGTAGACAAGCAGTAAAGAGGAAGCAGGAGATCAGCAGCACTGGATGATAAATAGTTGAATACAGTGTGTTATGGCAAACAGCAACTGTTTTTGATGTGTCGTGTCTTAGTAAACAAAATACTATCCACTTAGGCCTCGTACACACGGCCGAGATTCTCGTTGAGAAAAACATGTCGTTTTTTTCGACGAGATTCTTGGACAAGAAACTTGTCCCGGCCGAGTGTACACACGCTCGTTTCAAAGAACCCGCGGTTCTTTGAAAGGAGTGTACGCGGTGACGTCATCGACTACGTCGAGCATGCGCTCGTCATATTCGATGCCGTCGCCGCCATCTTGGTATACCCTACGTATGCCTAGGAAGCTACCGCGCATGCGTCAAATTCATTTCGAACATGCGCGGGCTTCCGGGCGGACAGGTAAGTGTACACACACTCACTTTTCTCGTCGAGAAACACGCCGAGGAGAATCTCGACGAGAAAATAGAGAGCAGGTTCTCTATTTTCTCGTCGAGGTTTCTTGTCGGTTTTCTCGACGAGAAACACGCTAGCAGCGTACACACGACCGATTTACTCGGCAAGACCTCTCTGCCAGCAAGTTTCTTGCTGGTTCTTGCCGAGAAAATCGGTCGTGTGTACGAGGCCTTAGAGTTTTTAATGTTACTGTCTTGTGATTTCCAAATTAATTTATTAAAGCATTTGTTAACCCCCAAAAAAAGCATGTGTGAGGGGGTTAGCTCGGCAGCGGGTGTGTGTGACCCCCGGGATGGGCTCCCCACACAAAAACAGGCCCAGCAAACGGAGGTTGTGGTTTTCAAAATCAAAAAGGTGCGGTTTATTTTCTATTTACAGTGACAAAACACAGCAAAGCAAAAGAAACATAAATAAAATAAATCCTGGTCAACTTGACCTCTGAGTAAACATACAGGTTTCCTAACTAACAACTGGGATCAGCCTAGTGCTGTCCTAGTCCCTAAGTCCCTGGTTTTAAATGTCCAAGCAAATAGCCACACAGGCTTTGTCTCACCGCACAGGGGTTCACTCTCCCTAGACAGTCCACACAGGTCTGGGTCCAGGCATGAGCAAACACCTAATGAATCTGGGAGTTCTTATAGAGGCCTAAATGAGCTGACAAGCTTCAGCTGGTCTCATCAACTCCCTGTCTGCACGACGCCCCACACTCTCCCTAGAGGTATGAGTCATCCATGAGCCCACTAGCCTCAGCTGGGCTTATACAACTCTCCACCTAGTTGTATAAGTCGGCGTAAAGCCTGAATCTGGGCGAAATATATCTACCCCCCTGGATGCAACCAGGTGACTTTACCTTCCTGCTGTCACATACCCCCCCCTCTTGTTTTAACCTCGGGGTTGGAACACCAGCAATCAGGCATTCATGTACTCGAGACAAAGCATCCACATTCCCCATTTGAACGCCAGGGCGATGCTTTACTGTGAAGTTGAATTCCTGGAGGGCCAGGAACCACCTATTCACTCTTCTATTTGTTTCCTTGTTTTGAGCCATCCACTTTAACGGAGCGTGATCCGTAACCATGTCAAAGTGCCTACCTAGCAGGTAGTACCGAAAGGAATCTAGAGCCCACTTCACCGCTAAACACTCCTTTTCAACGGTGGCGTAATTTACCTCATGGGACTTCAACTTCCTGCTGAGGTAAATGACTGGGTGCTCTTCCCCGTTCCAGACCTGGGACAATACTGCTCCTAACCCCACATCTGACGCATCACTTTGTACGACAAAGTCTTTAGAGAAGTCGGGTGAGTACAACACTGGCTGGCTACATAAGGCTTGTTTCAAGAATTGGAATGCTGCCTCAGCCTCGGGGGTCCATTTAATCATGACCGACCCTTTCCCCTTCGTCAGGTTGGTTAGGGGCACAGCCTTAGAAGCAAAGTGGGGAATGAATCGCCGATAATACCCAGCGATTCCCAGAAAGGCTCGTACCTGCTTCTTGCTGTTGGGACGTGGCCAACTCTGGATGGCCTCGACTTTGTTGAGTTGGGGTTTTATTACTCCCCTCCCAATGGTGTACCCAAGATATTTGGCCTCCTCCTGCCCAATGGTACACTTCTTGGGGTTAGCCGTAAACCTCGCTTCCCGAACAGAGTCCAGGACTGCTTGCACTTTTGGCAGATGTGAGGCCCAATCTGTGCTATGGACAATTACGTCATCCAGGTAAGCCGCAGCATACTTCCGATGGGGCCTCAGCATCTGGTCCATTTTCCGCTGGAATGTGGCCGGCGCATTCTGTAACCCGAACGGCATTCTTTTGTATTGGAACGCCCCGTCTGGGGTTACAAATGCGGTTTTCTCTTTGGCCGACTTGGCCAGGGGGATTTGCCAATACCCTTTTGTGAGGTCAAGAGTCGTCATGTATCGGGCTGTTCCCAGCCGGTCGATCAACTCATCTATACGTGGCATGGGGTAGGTGTCAAATTTTGTAACTTTGTTCAACTGACGAAAATCGTTACAAAATCGCCAGCTCCCATCCGGTTTAGGCACCAACACAATGGGACTAGACCAATCACTTTGGGACTCCTCTATCACCCCTAAGTTCAGCATTTTCTGTACTTCCTCCCGTATTGCCTCCCGTCGGGCCTCTGGGATCCGATAGGGTTTTAACTTCACCCTTTCACCGGGCGGGGTAATGATGTCATGCTCTAACCCAGATGTTTGTCCCGGCAGCTCAGAGAATACCTCCTTGTTGCGAAGCACAAACTCCTTAACCTCCTGTTGTTGGGGTTGTGACAAGGTGGCTGCTATTCCAACCTCAGGAATCACGCAACCAGTTTGAGCTGGTGACCAAGTGTCTGCGACTAGGGACTCTCTATCCCTCCAGGCTTTCAACAGATTAACGTGATAGATCTGTTCGGGCTTTCGCCTTCCTGGTTGTCTGACCTTGTAATTCACTTCGCTCACTTTTTCCATTATCTCATAGGGGCCTTGCCATTTGGCAAGGAATTTACTTTCAACCGTAGGGACAAGTACCAGTATCCTATCCCCCGGGGAAAAGGTACGGGTCTTGGCTCCACGGTTGTACACTCTCTGCTGTGCTAACTGCGCTTGGGCCAAATGTTCCTTCACGATGGGCATTACCTGTGCAATTCGGTCTTGCATCAGGGCGACATGCTCAATCACACTCCTGTGGGGAGAACTCTCACTTTCCCAAGTTTCCTTGGCAATATCCAACAGCCCTCTTGGGTGTCTCCCATACAGTAACTCAAAGGGGGAGAATCCCGTAGAGGATTGGGGCACCTCCCTAATAGCAAACATCAGATAAGGAAGTAGACAGTCCCAATCCTTTCCATCTCTATCCACCACTTTCTTCAACATTTGTTTTAGGGTTTTGTTGAATCTTTCAACCAGCCCATCGGTTTGGGGGTGATACACAGATGTACGTAATTGCGTCACTTTGAACAATTTACACAGCTCCTTCATAACCCGGGACATAAAGGGTGTACCTTGGTCCGTAAGCAGTTCTTTACAAATACCCACCTGGCTAAACACAAGAGATAGCTCTTTGGCTATGGTTTTGGCCGAGGTATTTCGGAGAGGGATCGCTTCTGGATAACGGGTGGCATAGTCCATTATAACTAATATGTACTGGTGCCCCCTAGCGGACTTGATTATAGGCCCTACCAAATCCATGGCGATCCTCTCAAACGGGACCTCAATGATGGGTAGAGGGACCAGCGGGCTACGGAAATGTGGCATCGGGGCCGACCTCTGACACACAGGGCAGGAGGAACAATAATTTTCTATGTCCTTCATCACCCCCGGCCAATAGAATCTCTGTAATACCCTCTCTCGGGTTTTCTCTGTCCCCAGATGACCTCCAAGTATGTGCCCATGGGCCAACTCCAACACCAACTTCCTGTAAGGTTTGGGCACCACAAGCTGCTCAACGGTTTCTTCTGCCCTTTTTGCCACCCGATACAGTAGGTCCTTCTCTACGCTGAAGTATGGGTAAGTGCAGGTATTATCTGGGTTCACTAACTCGCCATCTATTTTCACTACGTTTTCCCGTGCCTTTATTAGGGCGGGGTCTTTCAACTGTTCTGTGGCAAAGTTTTCCCTGTGAACCTCAAGATCAGAAAACTCCACAGACGGTAGGTTTTCGTCTGAGGAGGTGGGCTCCTCTCCAGTTTCTTGAGTCTCCCCTGCCAATACTGATAAGGGAAATTCCAGAGAGTCCTCACCACTCTCAGGGGAGTTCTGGCTATCACATTCCTGGTACATAGGGGCACCAGTGGGGGGCTCAGGATCATCCCACAGTTCCCAGAACTTCGGAAAATCCCTTCCCACAATGGCGTCATGCGGTAACTGAGATACTAAGCCCACTGGATGAGAGAGGGTACCTTTGGGGGTCTCGAAACACACTGTAGTCACTGGATACTCTCGGGTGTCCCCATGCACACAAATAACAGCTACCTTGCTATTCCCAAAGACCTCTGTTTTAACTAACTCAGCCTTTATCAGGGTCACAAGGCTACCTGAATCCAGCAATACCACAACATTTCTACCATTAACACACATTTTGCATAAATGTTTCTCAGTTCCTCGAATGGCAGTGCATGCGACTGTCGCACACAGCGACTGACGTCTGCCCGTCAGAAAGTCACACTGCATGGGTTCCTCCATAACCGGGCAATTGGCTGCAATATGTCCCGCTTGCCGGCAGCGGTAGCAAACGATCCTTCTTGCCGCCTCTTGAGCCGCTGATTTCCCAGGCTGTTCTCGCCAAACTTGGGGTAGAGCTCCCACCCTCTCACTCTCTCCACCCTCACCCCTTGGAATCCTCTTATCCGCCCCTGGGGATGGTCTGGTCTTAGGGTGGAAAGTCCGAGTGTCTCTGGAAGAGGCCGTCAGGTTCTCTGTAGCCAAGTATTTCTCCACACGATCCACAAGACCATCGGCCGTCTCTGGGTCTCCATGGCTTACCCACTTTTGGATGGCAGTAGGAAGAGCTCTCAAAAACCGATCCATTACAACACGTTCCACAATCTTTGGTGCGGACAAAGTCTCTGGCTGTAGCCACTTTCTGCTCAGGTGAATGAGATCATACATTTGAGACCTGGGGGGTTTTCCAAGCTGGAAAGTCCAGTTATGCACACGCTGAGCCCGGACAGCCTGGGTGACACCCAGCCTTGCCAAAATTTCAGCTTTTAGCATCACATAGTCTTTTGCTTGGTTAGGCTCTAGGTCATAGTAAGCTTTCTGCGATTCACCAGTTAACAGAGGAGCCACCAGTCCAGCCCACTGCTCCTCAGGCCACTTTTCTCTTTCAGCGGTCCTTTCAAATGTGGTCAAAAATACCTCTGGATCATCCTCTCCAGTCATTTTTGTCAATAAACGACTCACCCCAAAGGACGCGGTATTAGTGGGACGGCTTTCCTCACTGGTCTGCGGACGTTGCTGCATTACTGCTTCCATTTGTTGTAGTCTCTGCTCTTGCTTCTGTAACAGGTCTATGAAGCGGGCCTCAGATTGCTGCTGGGCTTGTTGCTGAGCTGCAAGGCTCTGTTGATGAGCTTGCTGCTGGGCTGCAAGGCTCCTTTGCAAACCTGCATTTGTCTGCTGTTGATTGGCATTTGCTAGAGCCAGCTGTTTCAGTATCTCCTCCATGCTGGCTTAAAAAAAAACTGCCTGCATTCTCCACCAACTGTGAGGGGGTTAGCTCGGCAGCGGGTGTGTGTGACCCCCGGGATGGGCTCCCCACACAAAAACAGGCCCAGCAAACGGAGGTTGTGGTTTTCAAAATCAAAAAGGTGCGGTTTATTTTCTATTTACAGTGACAAAACACAGCAAAGCAAAAGAAACATAAATAAAATAAATCCTGGTCAACTTGACCTCTGAGTAAACATACAGGTTTCCTAACTAACAACTGGGATCAGCCTAGTGCTGTCCTAGTCCCTAAGTCCCTGGTTTTAAATGTCCAAGCAAATAGCCACACAGGCTTTGTCTCACCGCACAGGGGTTCACTCTCCCTAGACAGTCCACACAGGTCTGGGTCCAGGCATGAGCAAACACCTAATGAATCTGGGAGTTCTTATAGAGGCCTAAATGAGCTGACAAGCTTCAGCTGGTCTCATCAACTCCCTGTCTGCACGACGCCCCACACTCTCCCTAGAGGTATGAGTCATCCATGAGCCCACTAGCCTCAGCTGGGCTTATACAACTCTCCACCTAGTTGTATAAGTCGGCGTAAAGCCTGAATCTGGGCGAAATATATCTACCCCCCTGGATGCAACCAGGTGACTTTACCTTCCTGCTGTCACACATGTTATATGATACAGTGCTTGTCCTGTGTCATTTGACCCCCTGTAACACCTAAAAAACCTGATCCTGACAGTTTCTCCCCACCCCTCTGTAAACTGACCACGGTGTATCATGGCTGCTGAGACCAGACACCGTGGTCAGTTCACGTGCCTATGTCATCAGCAGCCTGTTATCTGCTCTCCTCTCTGCTCCTGTGGTCCTCCTCCCCCTCCCCTCTCTGTCTGTGTGTGAGCCGCCCCCCCCCCCCCTTCTGCTGCTCTCATAACACTAACTCGTATACACCATCAGCACTGCCTTCTATTGCAGTGTCCCCCTCTGTATGATTTAGAAATATAAATGCTGTAAATACCTAATTTAAGAGCAGAGATTGCGATCACATGACCAGCCAGCTCTCTCCTCCTCTATTCCCCTCCAGACTGACATCAGCAGAGGAATCTCAGCCCCGCCCGCTGCATCTCTCAGAGGAGGAAAGAAGAAGCTGGCCAGTCATGTGATCACAATCTTGGCAGTGAAATTAGGTATTTGCAGCATTTATTTTTATAAATCACACACAGAGGGGGGCACTACAATAGGAGGCAGTGCTGATGGTGTATACAGGTTGGAGTGGCCTAACAACCACTTTAATAGTTGCCTTTTTGCTAGTGTAGGAGATCTTTTACTATCCCGTGCTGCTTATAACTAGCAGAAGTGACATTTTTAGTGTGGCGATGGGAAGGATCTCAAAATATAATTCACAACAGTTTAATAAAAAAGTTTTCGGTAACAATCATGGATAAATACATTAACGTCCAATTAAATTTTCAGTTTAAACCAGAATTTAAGGGGTTAAACTTACATTTTCTAGTGCTCCTGTGCTGGTGCCCGCATCTTCTTCTCTGTGCCAGTTTTTCTCCACCTTCATTGGTTGGCATGGAATAACACTGCCAGTCATCCAGCACATGGAGACTGGCCCGACGCTATAAGCTGAGCTGTGCAGTTTAAAGTGCCAGAAAGGACAGCTAACAGGCAGGTAGGGGCTTTTTATTGCAGAAGAGACATTTTCGATCAGCAAATCACATGCTCTCTGTTGATTGGAGAGTTATAGGTCTTGCTCAGCAGGGAGTGTGTTGGACCTCTGCAGAGAGACCACTGATTCCACACCCAGAGCAAGGGTCCTTCCAGCATAGAGAAAGGGTGACAGGCGTTTCTACTCAGGGTGTAGCTCCTTTCTAAAGAAAGTTCTGGTTATAACTCTAACATTTGGATTTCCCAACACTTTCTGTACCAAATTGAGAGGATAAACCTGTCTAGGTGGAACACAGGAAGCAGGAGTTCTAATCCTTCCTTACTCTATCCAAATATCTATTAAAAAGTTATTCCTACATATAATATACACTCTAAGCATACTGCTGGAGCTTTTCCTTTTCCAGACCAGGAAAACTATGAATATGGGAAGTCTAAAACATCAAGATTTTAGGATAGACATAATCATGGGAAACAAAGCACTGTGCTATATATTACACCTAAACATACTAAGTTACACTGACTGGGACACCAGTGGACCAAAGCATCCTATAGTGATCCTCCATAACCTCACCCAGAGCAGAATAAAGGGTAAGGATTTAAGCTAGTAGGTGGCCACTTAGGCTGTTTTTCATGTTTTTATCTCTTTTTACCCATGTGTTATAGTTTATGACACAACTAAGTGAAGCACCCACGCCACCCTCCTTCTCCACTCTTTGGCTCGTTAACTGGAGAGGAAGGAGCATAGTCTCCGCCATGCCCGTACCCCCTGGGTTGCAGAGGTTAAGCACACTTAGTTTCTCTTACGGGTCTTTGCAGCGATCCCCTTAGTATTGGTTTCTGTCCCTAGAATGTAAGGACAAAAGTCTCTATGCCCCAAGTAACTCCAAGGTCCACACCAGCATCAACTCCAACATAGAGTTTATTTCTTTATGCACGAACATCCACAATGAGAAGAAGAGAAAGGTGTTAGGAAGACAGATCAGTTCAGGCACTCCTATTTCCTCGCCACTTGATCCCGAGTCTGCACAGTTCACCCGGATAGTCACCCGAAGGCACTAGCAGCCGGCGTGTAACTAGAACAGTCGATTTGATTCCCTAATGCAATGCTGTATCTTGGCCTAGGCCAACAAGGCCCAGGCCTAGGGCAGCACTTTGCAGGGGGGCAGCATGAAAAGAGTCCCCGCCGGCTTGCGCTACACTTTTAGTGTAGCCCCAGTCTTATGAGGTGGACTGGGCCGCAAGACAAATCGCTCTGGCGCCCCCATAAAGCGGCCGCACTGCTGCCGGTATGATAGGGATGGTGCAGACACAAAGGACACTGACATGGTCACCTATACCTGGGCAGGTAGGTAGTAGGACTCTCCTGCAATCCTTTACTTGTTTCAGTTGTACATACTAAGGAATCTTAATTTTATTTCTGTTGATTGCTGTGACCACAGGAAGTTGGGTGGGTCATATTTAAATTAGGGGTTCCACAAGTTTAGTCAGGCCTAGGGCAGCACAAAACCTAAATACACCACTGCCCTAATGGATGCGTTCAGGAGATCCTCTGCCACAGTATCTATGGTGCCCCAAACCTCCTACTGGTCCTTTTGGTTAGATCCCTTTTTCCGGATGGATGACATCCCTCCAGAGAGTTACTGGGCCCCTTCCTTCACTGTGATCTCTCACCAGTCCTTCGGAACGGTCCTCCCCCAGCCTCCTCTTCTAGAAACGGGTCCCCTTGCAAGTCGGCACCCTGGGATTCCTCCTCCCGAAGTGGGCTCCAGCTAAAGGTGCTGGGCCCAGGGCTGAAGTTGCAGTCCCCGGGACTAAAGGTGCCTGGGGCTGAAGTGCACGCGGCCCCATGGCCTGGAGGGCCACGTGCCACGCACCGACTCCGGAACCAGCAAAGTGAACAAACAAAAGAAAAATTTTCATCAAATGATTATAACGACTCTTTAAATCCCCTTTGGCTTAACAAAAACAACATTATTTCGAAATAGTACTCTAATGCCGCGTACACTCGACCGTTTTTAATGTCATGGAAAAAAACGATGTTTTTCTCAACATGATTCTTCTCAAGCCTGCCTTGCATACACACAATCGTGAAAAAAAATGCTTCAGCAAAGCGCGGTGATGTACAACACATACGACAACACGTACAACGGCACTATAAAGGGGAAGTTCCATTCGGATGGCGCCACCCTTTGGGCTGCTTTTGCTGATTTCGTGTTACCGCGTGTTAGTAAAAGTTTGGTGAGAGACGATTCGCGCTTTTCAGTCCGTTACAGCATGACGAATGTGCTATCTCCATTACGAACGCTAGTTTTACCAGAACGAGTGCTCCCGTCTCATAACTTGCTTTTGAGCATGCACGTTTTTTTTCCCGTCGTTAAAGCGTACACACGACCGCTTTTCACGACGAAAAAAAGGACGAGAAAAAATAGAGCAGGTTCAAAATTTTTAATGGTCGTTTTTCTCCTCGAGAAAAATGCTCTGGAGCCTACACAAGACTGTTTTTCACAACCAGTTAAAAAAATGGCATGTTTCTCGTCATGAAAAACGGTCGTGTGTACGCGGCATAATAACACACACAGTCTTTGATTTGGTTGAACTTGATGGACTTTCTTCAACTTGACTAACTATGTAACTATGGGCCAGGGCCAGGGCTGCCATAAGGAATTTTGGGGCCCCTTACATAGCTTCAGGCATGGGCCCCCTGGAGCAGAGAACCGGGGCGTGCCACCGCAAATTGAGATCGGGGGGGGGGGCTGACGCGAATTGAGAAGCGGGGTGGTACCGCCGCTAATTGAGAACCAGGGGGTGCCGCAAGTTGAGAGGTTGAGAGAAGCGGGGGGTAGGGGGTGCAGCAAGTTGAGAAGCGGCGGGGGGGTGCCATGAATTGAGAAGCGGGGGGTGCTGCCATATGTCCCCCCCTGAGAATTAAGGTCGGGGGGGGGGCTTTGGGTGCTGACGGACAAAATAAAAAAAAATTGAAAACAAAAAAAAGGGGGGTTGCCTTACAAAAAAAAAGGGGGGGTTGCCATCCGGGCCCCTTAAAAGAAAGTAGAATTTCTTCTAGAAGCTAGAATTCAACTGGAGTTCAATATAAAATTCGATTTGAATTTCAGTCCGAAATTCGGATGAATTTCGTTACGCTATTCGTTCGGAGCATTCTGTAAAATTTGTTTATATTGTAATTCGGGTACTCAGATATATCCAAATCTCTGAATAAAGAAAAATTTGTCCGAATAATAATTCGGAACAAAACAAACCGCACATGTCTAATAAGAACTAGGATTAGGCAACTGAAGATAACACAGTGTGAACAGGACAGCTCCAAATTTCTGATATGATCAACAGCGTTTATTTGCACTTATCAAATAGATATATCAAAATACTTTCAATGATATAATTTGACAGATCAAAATGGAGAAAAATAAGAGAAGCTCATTGATAGGATATACTGTACATACACTTCAATAAAAAAAAGTAATTTGTTTATACTAGCTGTGGTTCATTCCTTATTGGTTGGTTCGGTTCAACGTTTTAGTAAGGGAAGCTGGAGATGAAAACTGCTGTGCTGTCTTTTGTTTTGACTAACACATAAAATTCTGAGAAACCTTTATTGTGTATTTAAAAAGGAGTTCCACCCACAAGTGGAAGCTCTGCTTATCTGCCTCCTCCACACCTCCGATGCCACATTTGGCACCTTTCGGGGGAGGGGTACCTGTTTTTGACAGTTACCCCTCCCCATTTCCGAAAGATCTCGCCGCAGTGAGATCACTTGGAAGTTCGGCCCCCCTCCCCGCCGCCGGGCCATTCGCAAAGCGCAGCGCGCTTCACACATGCGCAGTAGGGAACCGGCTGTGAAGCCGAAAGGCATAGGTTTCCCTTACCATTGGTGGTGGCAGCACCCAAGAGCAGAACTTCCCTTTAATATCCCAAGCTTTGAACATCTCACGGAGCACTGTTCAATCCATCATCCGTAATTGGATAGAGTATGGCACAACTGCAAACCTACCAAGACATGGCCGTCCACCTAAACTGACAGGCCAGGCAAGGAGAGAATTAATCAGAAAAGCAGCCAAGAGGCCCATGGTAACTATGAAGGAGCTGCAGAGATCCACAGCTCAGGTGGGAGAATCTGTCCACAGGACAACTATTAGTCTAGCACTCCACAAATCTGGCCTTTATGGAAGAGTAGCCAGAAGAAAGCCATTGTTGAAAAAAAAAAGCCATAAGAAGTCCCGTTGGTAGTTTGCAAGAAGCCATGAGGGGGACACAACAAACATGTGGAAGAAGGTGCTCTGGTCAGATGAGACCAAAACTAACACTGCACATCACCCTGAACACACCATCCCCACTGTGAAACATGGTGGTTGGAGCATGATGTTGTGGGGATACTTTTCTTTAGCAGGGATAGGGAAGCTGGTCAGAGTTGATGGGAAGATGGATGGAGCCAAATACAGGGCAATCTTAGAAGAAAACCTGTTATGCCCCATACACACGATCGTTTTTCATGCCGTTAAAAATGCCATTAAAAAAATGGCCATTAAAAATGATCGTGTGTAGGCTCCAGAGCATTTTTAACGACGTGAAAAACGGCCATTAAAAATTACGAACATGCTCTCTTTTTTCACGTCGTTTTTCATGTCGTTTTTTTTAACGACGTGAAAAACGATAGTGTGTATGCTTTAACGACGTGAAAAAAACGCGCATGCTCAGAATCAAGTATGAGACAGGAGCGCTCGTTCTGGTAAAACTAGCGTTCGTAATGGAGATAGCACATTCGTCACGCAGTCACGGACTGAAAAGCACGAGACTGAAAAGAGCGAATCGTCGCTCAACAAACTTTACTAACATGAAGGGTGGCACCATTCGAACGGAACTTCCCCTTTATAGTGCCGTCGTACGTGTTGTACGTCACTGCGCTTTGCTTGATCGTTTTTTTAAATGATCGTGTGTACGCAAGACAGGCTTGAGAGGAAACATGAAAAAAAACGACGTGAAAAACGGCAAGAAAAAAAATGGCAAGAAAAACGATCGTGTGTATGGGGCATTTAGAGTCTTCAAAAGACTTGAGACTGGGGTGGAGGTTCACTTTCCAGCAGGAAAACGGCCCTAAAAATACAGCCAGATCTACAATGGAATGGTTTACATCAAAGCATATTCATGTGTTAGAATGAAAAAAGGGGGCACAATATGGGGCCACTTTCTTGAGATTGTGGCCTCCCCATCCCAGGATTTAATAAAAATTATTAAGCAGCATTAGGTGTTAGTCAGTCAGGTTACTGCCTCTTTAAGAGGCTAGAGGGAGTTTTCAGGAGTAGCCAATGAGGTTTCAGGGAATACTCTGGAAGCAAGGGGTTGGGCTATTTAAGGGTAAGCAGGTGTGGGGCTCATCCTCTTGCCTGCAGGACAACTGAAGAAGATTGGAGCTGACAGCTGAAGAAGATTGGAGCTCTGCAGTTCGCCTACCTTTAATGATGGAAGCCCTGGTGAAGCAGTTACTTGAGAAGGCTGGCAGCACAGGCGGGGAAGCATGGCTACGTCAGTGCCTGGCTCTAGCTCCGGAGGAAGAGGTACGGCTGGAGGTCACTGAAGGAGGCGGCTTAGAGGTGGGCGGTGAGCATTCTCATGCTAATGACGCAGGGCGGGGAGTGCCTGTGCCCGCCCTGCGGGAGAGAGCGAGGAGGAGCGCAGCTCCTGAACGTTGCGGTCGGGCTGTGGAATCAGCTGAAGAGTTTAGTTTGCCACACGGACGGTCTGATACAGATGGCGGCGTGACAACACGAGGCCGCCGCGGCAGCAAGAAGAGGCGGACCTGCTCACAGTCCCCAGCGGGAAGAGGAGCAAGACGGCGGGGCCAGCCCCAGCAGCCCGCAAATGACTCTAGGGGGAGTCAGCCTGCGCTGCAGTCTCCCCAGCAGCATACAAGTAACTCTCAGCAAGGCACAGAGGTGCCTCAACAGTTATCAGTTGGGCAAGCTCTACAAGTCCCAGACCCCAGAGCACTGCTGGAGCAGGAGGTTCAACACCCTGTATCACAGCCTCCAGCAGTGGGTGAGTTAAATCAATTAACCATGTTAACTGGCTTAGTAGGTTCTCTGTCCTCTTTGGTTCATTCCTTAACTAAAATGTCAGTTCCTGCTGTTTCTCCTTCTGCTCTGGTCTCTATGCCAGTTAACCCTCTTGTTGCCTCTGCTTCTCCTGTACTGTCTGCTCCTCATAGTAATTTATTAACTGTTAATGATCTGTTACCTCCTGAGTCATTACACACAGCTAGTGTTAATGTCCCTGAGACATTGATGAAAGATGTCATGCCCTGTGAAATATCCCCTTTAGGATACCATTTGAATGCCGCAATTAAGGATAAAATCTGGAAAGGGGATTATGTAGACATTCTTTCTCTCCTGCCATTTCATAATAATTCCATGGTCAATAGGAGGGGTGATGAGAGAGGGGAGGATGAGCGGCGTAAGTTGATCCCCAGGTCTTTTAACAATTGGCTGCAGGCCTTTTGTATCTACTCTGGTATTATGGCAGAGAAGTACCCAGAACGGTGTGGGGGTCTTTTCCAGCACTTGGATCATATATTAGAGGCATATAAGAACTTTGGGGGCCTGGGTTGGTTTTATTATGACGAGTCCTTCCGTCAAAAATTGTCCATACACCCGTCCCTTAGGTGGGGAATGAAAGATGTGGGTCTGTGGCTCAACTTAATATTACCGCAGAAACCGGTTGCACCTAGACAATCCACGGTTAACCCCTACAGCAGCAGTTTTTAGAAAAGGCTGCTGTTTCGCATTTAATGATAGTCAATGCCGATGGAACACGTCGTGCAAGTACCGACACGAATGTTCTGTCTGCGCTGGGGCGCATCCAGCAACCAAATGTTTTAAGCGTCACGCAAACGTAGGTCCGAGTTCGGCGCAGCATATTTTTCCCAAGAGCCTGCACTCCAGTGAGGCTGGAAAAAATGCGCCCGTGGCTGGACAACTACCCAAACAGGGAGAAGGCTCGTTTGCTCTTTGAGGGCTTTGCTCAGGGTTTTCCGCTACCTTCTTTTTTGGGGGAAGGGTGTAAAATGGTGGGGAATTTGAAGTCGGTAGATCATTTTCCTCAGGTAGTAAGAGATAAATTGTGTAAGGAACTTGTGGCTGGCAGGATTGCAGGACCTTTTGAGAAACCCCCTTTTTGTAATTTTCGTCTCTCCCCGTTGGGGGTGGTGCCCAAGCGTGAGCCTAATGAATTTAGGCTCATACACCATTTATCGTATCCAAAAGGTGATTCATTGAATGATGATATAAATAGTGATGCATGTTCAGTTTCTTATGCCACTTTTGAGGAGGCCATCAGTAAGATTAGGTCGTTTGGCCCTGGTGCATTGTTAGCAAAGGCCGACATAAAATCGGCATTTCGGCTCCTGCCTGTTTCCCCATCAGCTTTTAATTCTTTAGGTTTTTCTTTTGAAGGTCAGTACTTTTTTGACATGTGTCTGCCAATGGGATGTTCGCTGTCTTGCGCTTATTTTGAGACGTTTTCTACATTCCTCCATTGGGTGCTTTGTGTTCAGTCCAGTTCAGATAGCATAGTTCACTATTTAGACGACTTTTTATTTGTCGGTCCATCAAGTTCTGGGATCTGTTCTGATTTGTTGCTATCATTTCAAGCGCTAGCTTTGGATTTTGGTGTCCCTCTGGCGGAAGAGAAAACTTGTCTCCCTAGCACAACTTTGGAATTTTTAGGTATTGCAATAGATACTTGTAAGTTAGAATTTCGTTTGCCAGTAGCAAAATTGGAGAAATTGAAATGGTTGATTGCGAGGGTGTTGCAAAAGAAAAAGATACAGTTGAAGGAGATGCAATCACTTTTGGGTATCCTGGCCTTTGCATGTCAAATCATGCCAGTTGGCAGGATTTTTTCACGTCGTCTTTACATGGCAATATCAGGTCTGAAATCGCCTCGGGCGCACATCAGACTGACGAGTCCGCTTAGAGAAGATTTGAAGGTTTGGTCTGGTTTTCTTGACTGCTATAATGGAAAGTCCTTTTTTCAATCTGATTTTGTGGTAGCACGAGATTTCTGTCTATTCACGGATGCTGCTGGCTCTAGAGGCTTCGGCGCTATATGGAAGACGCACTGGTGCTGTGCGGCTTGGCCGGAGTCTTGGGTAAGGTCAGGGGCCACCAAGAATGTGGTTCTCCTAGAGTTGTTCCCGATTTTGGTGGCTTTGGAGTTGTGGGGTTCAGAATTTGCGAACAGGCGCATATTGGTGGAATCCGATAACAAAGGAGTGCTGTATGCGGTTAACTGTCTTTCGTCCAGTTCTTGGTTAGTGATAAAAGTACTGCGTCAGGTGGTTTTTAGGTGCCTCAAATTCAACATCTGGTTGAAAGTTAAGTATACTCCTGGTATCTTGAATAACATCGCCGATTCTCTGTCTCGCTTCCAGATGGACCGTTTTCGGATTCTGCTTCCAGAAGCGGACACAGAGGGCACCCCATGCCCAGACCATTTGTGGGTGATGATTTGATGACAGTGACGGACGCTATTAGAGGTTCCTTAGCTCCCAAGACCTGGTCCAGTTACACCGCTGCATGGAGCAGTTGGTTGTCCTTTGCTAGCACTGCAGGTTTTAATTTCAATAGGCCTTCTGAGGGCAATGTTCTGGCATTTTTGTCTATGTTAATGCGGCAGCGTTTTTCCAGTAGTCATGTGACGAAGACGCTAGCCGGCATTTCATTTTTCTTCAGATTGTTGGGTTTAAGGGCCTGTACTTCATATTTTTCTGTGAAACAGGCACTGAAGGGGTACAAGAGAGTGACGTATGTCTCGGATGATAGGAGGCCGATCTCTCTGGACATCCTCAGGGGCCTTTGCGAAAGTTTGGTAGTAGTTTGTTTTTCCCCGTATGAAGCTTTGCTATTTAAGACAGCCTTTGTGCTGGCCTTTTTTGGTGCTTTCCGCATCTCGGAGTTGGTGCCGGCAAATAAGCAGGGTAATTCAGGGATTCTTTTTGATCAGGTGTTGATGGATCAGTCGGGTGTTCACATTTGGCTACAACATTCAAAAACTGATCAATGTGGAAAAGGCCGTTGGGTCAATCTACGGGAGCACGATGAGGCATTCATGTGCCCGGTAGCCACGGTTAGGCAATTTATAGGGTTTAGGCCTTCCGGAGGGGGTTTTTTTCTAGTTCACGTCAATTTACATTCCCTGACCAAATACCAATTTGATGCTGTTTTAAAGAAATGTTTGGTTAGAATGGGTTTAAATAACTTTAAGTTTTCCTCCCACTCCTTTCGGATAGGCGCAGCCTCTGAGGCGGCCCGGTTAGGGTTCCCGGATTCTGATATTAAAGAAATGGGGAGGTGGAAGTCTCAATGTTTTAAGTTATATGTTCGTACTAATTTATTTGTTTAAATTCTAGGTTCCCAGCTCACAGTTTGGATTCTGGGGCACTCATTTATCTACTGGGCTCACAAACGAGCAGCCCAACGCAGTTATACAACTAATTTATCTCTACATCCGGACTCTTAGGTTATTTTGGAAAGGTATCAGAGGCCTTCAGTGGTCCCAACTGTACTTTCATTTGAACAGGTTATGTCAAGTATGGCCGCCGCCTTCTATTTTGGTTGTGCATTTGGGAGGAAATGATTTGGGTAATGTAAAAACGTTGGATTTATTATACATGATCAAGCGTGACTTGCATAGTTTTATTGTTACTTCCCCAGGTACAACACTAGTTTTTTCCGAGGTAGTTGCTCATCTTTCCTGGCTCTCCTCTGACCAGAGGAGAGTTATGGAAAAGATGAGAAAAAGAGTCAATAGGGCTCTGGAAAAGTTCATGCCTCAGATTGGTGGATTATCCTATCGGCATGTGGACCTGGAGGGTGGTTATCCGGGTCTATACAGGTCGGATGGTGTTCACTTGTCGGAAGTGGGTATGGATATCTTTAATTTAGGATTACAGAACAGCATTGAGTTGGCCGCGACGGTTGGGGTGGGACGGTCTTGATGCTCAAGACCGTCGTGTGGGGACTGTTATTGTTATTTGAAGTTTGAGCTACTGCTCGAGTTCTAATAACTGAGCAGGTAGAAATCTGTTATGTGATTATATATCTGAAGTTATGAGTGATAATAAATATGAGTGATAATAAACAGTTATTGGAAATTAATTGTTTAAACCAATAAAGGTGTCGCGGCCAAAATTTTTGCCAAATAATGGTTCTTGAGTGTTTATTTAATGATTTGTATCTGGGGAAGTTTTGGTCCGGGTGGGTGTGGCCTACAATCTCATGAAAAAAGGGGGCACAATATGGGGCCACTTTCTTGAGATTGTGGCCTCCCCATCCCAGGATTTAATAAAAATTATTAAGCAGCATTAGGTGTTAGTCAGTCAGGTTACTGCCTCTTTAAGAGGCTAGAGGGAGTTTTCAGGAGTAGCCAATGAGGTTTCAGGGAATACTCTGGAAGCAAGGGGTTGGGCTATTTAAGGGTAAGCAGGTGTGGGGCTCATCCTCTTGCCTGCAGGACAACTGAAGAAGATTGGAGCTGACAGCTGAAGAAGATTGGAGCTCCCTCCCTCCCGCCCTAGTCGCGTACACCTCTTATGTGGTTGGGTCACCCCGGATTCTGGGGGGGACTGTTATTGTTATTTGAAGTTTGAGCTACTGCTCGAGTTCTAATAACTGAGCAGGTAGAAATCTGTTATGTGATTATATATCTTGTGAGGGGGGTTAACTCGGTAGCGGGTGTGTGTGACCCCCTGGTTGGGCTCCCCACACAAAAACAGGGCCAGCAGACGGAGGTTGTGGTTTTCAAAATCAAAAGGTGCGGTTTATTTCTCTATGTACAGTGACAAAAACACAGCAAAGCCAAAAAGAAACAAACAAAATAAATCCTGGTCAGTTTGACCTCTGACTAAACATGCAGGTTTCCTAAACTAACAACTGGGATCAGCCTGGTGCTGTCCTAGTCCCTAAGTCCCTGGTTTAGTAAAAGTCCAAACAAATAGCCACACAGGCTTTGCCTCACCGCACAGGGGTTCACTCTCCCTAGACAGTCCACACAGGTCTGGTTCCAGGCATGAGCTAACATCTAATGAAGCTGGGAGTTTTTATAGAGGCCTTAAACGAACTGACAGGCTTCAGCTGGTCTCATCAACTCCCTGCCTCACGACGCCCAGCACTCTCCCTAGAGGTATGAGTCATTCATGAGCCCACTAGCCTCAGCTGGGCTTCATCAACTCCCTAGTTGTATAAGTCGGCATAAAGCCTGAATCTGGGAGAAATATATCTACCCCCCTGGATGCAACCAGGTGACTTTACCTTCCTGCTGTCACATACCCCCCCCTCTTGTTTTAACCTCGGGGTTGGAACACCAGCAATCAGGCATTCATGTACTCGAGACAAAGCATCCACATTCCCCATTTGAACGCCAGGGCGATGCTTTACTGTGAAGTTGAATTCCTGGAGGGCCAGGAACCACCTATTCACTCTTCTATTTGTTTCCTTGTTTTGAGCCATCCACTTTAACGGAGCGTGATCCGTAACCATGTCAAAGTGCCTACCTAGCAGGTAGTACCGAAGGGAATCTAGAGCCCACTTCACCGCTAAACACTCCTTTTCAACCGTGGCGTAATTTACCTCATGGGACTTCAACTTCCTGCTGAGGTAAATGACTGGGTGCTCTTCCCCGTTCCAGACCTGGGACAATACTGCTCCTAACCCCACATCTGACGCATCACTTTGTACGACAAAGTCTTTAGAGAAGTCGGGTGAGTACAACACTGGCTGGCTACATAAGGCTTGTTTCAAGAATTGGAATGCTGCCTCAGCCTCGGGGGTCCATTTAATCATGACCGACCCTTTCCCTTTCGTCAGGTTGGTTAGGGGCACAGCCTTAGAAGCAAAGTGGGGAATGAAGCGCCGATAATAACCCGCGATTCCCAGAAAGGCTCGTACCTGCTTCTTGCTGTTGGGACGTGGCCAACTCTGGATGGCCTCGACTTTGTTGAGTTGGGGTTTTATTACTCCCCTGCCAATGGTGTACCCAAGATATTTGGCCTCCTCCTGCCCAATGGTACACTTCTTGGGGTTAGCCGTAAACCCCGCTTCCCGAACAGAGTCCAGGACTGCTTGCACTTTTGGCAGATGTGAGGCCCAATCTGTGCTATGGACAATTACGTCATCCAGGTAAGCCGCAGCATACTTCCGATGGGGCCTCAGCATCTGGTCCATTTTCCGCTGGAATGTGGCCGGCGCATTCTGTAACCCGAACGGCATTCTCTTATATTGGAACGCCCCGTCTGGGGTTACAAATGCGGTTTTCTCTTTGGCCGACTTGGCCAGGGGAATTTGCCAATACCCTTTTGTGAGGTCAAGAGTCGTCATGTATCGGGCTGTTCCCAGCCGGTCGATCAACTCATCTATACGTGGCATGGGGTAGGTGTCAAATTTTGTAACTTTGTTCAACTGACGAAAATCGTTACAAAATCGCCAGCTCCCATCCGGTTTAGGCACCAACACAATGGGACTAGACCAATCACTTTGGGACTCCTCTATCACCCCTAAGTTCAGCATTTTCTGTACTTCCTCCCGTATTGCCTCCCGTCGGGCCTCTGGGATCCGATAGGGTTTTAACTTCACCCTTTCACCGGGCGGGGTAATAATATCATGCTCTACCCCAGATGTTTGTCCCGGCAGCTCAGAGAACACCTCCTTGTTGCGAAGCACAAACTCCTTAACCTCCTGTTGTTGGGGTTGTGACAAGGTGGCTGCTATTCCAACCTCCGGAATCACGCAACCAGTTTGAGCTGGTGACCAAGTTTCTGCGACTAGGGACTCTCTATCCCTCCAGGCTTTCAACAGATTAACGTGATATATCTGTTCGGGCTTTCGCCTTCCTGGTTGTCTGACCTTGTAATTCACTTCGCTCACTTTTTCCATTATCTCGTAGGGGCCTTGCCATTTGGCAAGGAATTTACTTTCAACCGTAGGGACAAGTACCAATATCCTATCCCCCGGGGAAAAGGTACGGGTCTTTGCTCCACGGTTGTACACTCTCTGCTGTGCCAACTGCGCTTGGGCCAAATGTTCCTTCACGATGGGCATTACCTGTGCAATTCGATCTTGCATCAGGGCGACATGCTCAATCACACTCCTGTGGGGAGAACTCTCACTTTCCCAAGTTTCCTTGGCAATATCCAACAGCCCTCTTGGGTGTCTCCCATACAGTAACTCAAAGGGGGAGAATCCCGTAGAGGATTGGGGCACCTCCCTAATAGCAAACATCAAATAAGGAAGTAGACAGTCCCAATCCTTTCCATCTCTATCCACCACTTTCTTCAACATTTGTTTTAGGGTTTTGTTGAATCTTTCAACCAGCCCATCGGTTTGGGGGTGATACACAGATGTACGCAATTGCGTCACTTTGAACAATTTACACAGCTCTTTCATAACCCGGGACATAAAGGGTGTACCTTGGTCCGTAAGCAGTTCTTTACAAATACCCACCCGGCTAAAAACAAGAGATAGCTCTTTGGCTATGGTTTTGGCCGAGGTATTTCTGAGAGGGATCGCTTCTGGATAACGGGTGGCATAGTCCATTATAACCAATATGTACTGGTGCCCCCTAGCGGACTTGATTATAGGACCTACCAAATCCATTGCGATTCTCTCAAACGGGACCTCAATGATGGGTAGAGGGACCAGCGGGCTACGGAAATGTGGCATCGGGGCCGACCTCTGACACACAGGGCAGGAGGAACAATAATTTTCTATGTCCTTCATCACCCCAGGCCAATAGAATCTCTGTAATACCCTCTCTCGGGTTTTCTCTGTCCCCAGATGACCTCCAAGAATGTGCCCATGGGCCAACTCCAACACCAACTTCCTGTAAGGTTTGGGCACCACCAGCTGCTCAACGGTTTCTTCTGCCCTTTTTGCCACCCGATACAGTAGGTCCTTCTCTACGCTGAAGTATGGGTAAGTGCAGGTATTATCTGGGTTCACTAACTCGCCATCTATTTCCACTACGTTTTCCCGTGCCTTTATTAGGGCGGGGTCTTTTAACTGTTCTGTGGCAAAATTTTCCCTGTGAACCTCCAGATCAGAAAACTCCACAGACGGTAGGTTTTCGTCTGAGGAGGTGGGCTCCTCTCCAGTTTCTTGAGTCTCCCCTGCCAATACTGACAAGGGAAATTCTGGAGAGTCCTCACCACTCTCAGAGGAGTTCTGGCTATCACATTCCTGGTACATAGGGGCACCAGTGGGGCGCTCAGGATCATCCCACAGTTCCCAGAACTTCGGAAAATCCCTTCCCACAATGGCATCATGCGGTAATTGAGATACTAACCCCACTGGATGAGAGAGGGTACCTTTGGGGGTCTCGAAACACACTGTAGTCACTGGATACTCTCGGGTGTCCCCATGCACACAAATAACAGCTACCTTGCTATTCCCAGAGACCTCTGTTTTAACTAATTCAGCCTTTATCAGGGTCACAAGGCTACCTGAATCCAGTAATACCACAACATTTCTACCATTAATACACATTTTGCATAAATGTTTCTCAGTTCCCCGAATGGCAGTGCATGCGACTGTCGCACACAGCGACTGACGTCTGTCCATCAGAAAGTCACATTGCATGGGTTCCTCCACAACCGGGCAATTTGCTGCAATATGTCCCGCTTGCCGGCAGCGGTAGCAAACGATCCTTCTTGCGGCCTCTTGAGCCGCTGATTTCCCAGGCTGTTCTCGCCAAACTTGGGGTAGAGCTCCCACCCTCTCACTCTCTCCACCCTCACCCCTTGGAATCCTCTTATCCGCCCCTGGGGATGGTCTGGTCTTAGGGTGGAAAGTCCGAGAGTCTCTGGAAGAGGCCGTCAGGTTCTCTGTAGCCAAGTATCTCTCTACACGATCCACAAGTTTACCGGCCGTTTCTGGGTCTCCATGGCTTACCCACTTTTGAATGGCGGTAGGAAGAGCTCTCAAGAAACGATCCATCACAACACGTTCCACAATCTCCGGTGCGGACAAAGTCTCTGGCTGTAGCCACTTCCTGCTCAGGTGAATGAGATCATACATTTGAGACCTGGGGGGTTTTCCAAGCTGGAAAGTCCAGTTATGCACACGCTGAGCCCGGACAGCCAGGGTGACACCCAGCCTTGCCAATATTTCAGCTTTTAGCATCACATAGTCTTTTGCTTGGTCAGGCTCTAGGTCATAGTAAGCCTTCTGCGATTCACCAGTTAACAGAGGAGCCACCAGTCCAGCCCACTGCTCCTCAGGCCACTTTTCTCTTTCAGCAGTCCTTTCAAATGTGGTCAAAAATACCTCTGGATCATCCTCTCCAGTCATTTTTGTCAATAAACGACTCACCCCAAAGGACGCGGTATTAGTGGGACGGCTTTCCTCACTGGTCTGCGGACGTTGCTGCATTACTGCTTCCATTTGTTGTAGTCTCTGCTCTTGCTTCTGTAACAGGTCTATGAAGCGGGCCTCAGATTGCTGCTGGGCTTGTTGATGAGCTTGCTGCTGGGCTGCAAGGCTCCTTTGCAAACCTGCATTTGTCTGCTGTTGATTGGCATTTGCTAGAGCCAGCTGTTTCAGTATCTCCTCCATGCTGGCTTAAAAAAAACTGCCACTGGTTCTCCACCAACTGTGAGGGGGGTTAACTCGGTAGCGGGTGTGTGTGACCCCCTGGTTGGGCTCCCCACACAAAAACAGGGCCAGCAGACGGAGGTTGTGGTTTTCAAAATCAAAAGGTGCGGTTTATTTCTCTATGTACAGTGACAAAAACACAGCAAAGCCAAAAAGAAACAAACAAAATAAATCCTGGTCAGTTTGACCTCTGACTAAACATGCAGGTTTCCTAAACTAACAACTGGGATCAGCCTGGTGCTGTCCTAGTCCCTAAGTCCCTGGTTTAGTAAAAGTCCAAACAAATAGCCACACAGGCTTTGCCTCACCGCACAGGGGTTCACTCTCCCTAGACAGTCCACACAGGTCTGGTTCCAGGCATGAGCTAACATCTAATGAAGCTGGGAGTTTTTATAGAGGCCTTAAACGAACTGACAGGCTTCAGCTGGTCTCATCAACTCCCTGCCTCACGACGCCCAGCACTCTCCCTAGAGGTATGAGTCATTCATGAGCCCACTAGCCTCAGCTGGGCTTCATCAACTCCCTAGTTGTATAAGTCGGCATAAAGCCTGAATCTGGGAGAAATATATCTACCCCCCTGGATGCAACCAGGTGACTTTACCTTCCTGCTGTCACAATCTGAAGTTATGAGTGATAATAAATATGAGTGATAATAAACAGTTATTGGAAATTAATTGTTTAAACCAATAAAGGTGTCGCGGCCAAAATTTTTGCCAAATAATGGTTCTTGAGTGTTTATTTAATGATTTGTATCTGGGGAAGTTTTGGTCCGGGTGGGTGTGGCCTACAATCTCATGGCCCAGTCACAGCCCAGACCTAAATCTAATTGAGAATCTGTGGCAAGACTTGAAAATTGCTGTTCACAGACTCTCTCCATCCAATCTGACAGAGCTTGAGCTATTTTGCAAAGAAGAATGGGCAAAAATGTCACTCTCTAGATGTGCAAAGCTGGTAGAGACACCCCCAAAAAGACTTGCAGCTGTAATTGAAGCAAAAGGTGGTTCTACAAAGTATTGACCCAGGGGGGCTGAATACAAATGCACGCCACACTTTTCAGAAGTTTATTTGTAAAAAATGTTAAAAACTATTTATAATTTTCCTTCCACTTCACAATTATGTGCCACTTTGTGTTGGTCTATCACATAAAATCCCATTAAAATACATTTACGTTTTTGGTTGTAACATGACAAAATGTGGAAAATTTCAAGGGGTATAAATACCTTTTCAAGGCACTGTATTTGCTTTTATTTTTGTAGGTTGCTTTGTGGTAAAGTAGCATTCTACAAAGTCGCACAACGCTCCATGACTGGAAAGCTGTTTAAGCTACACTGGGTGCTTTGCCGCACTTAGGGCAGCCCATTCAACTGAATGGGGTGCCCTATGTGCGATGCACCTTTACATATGAAAAAGCGTAAAAAAAAGGTGAGCAGTAACGTGTGTTTCTGCTATTCTCAAGTGTGAATGGGATGTGCTTGGGAGAAGAGTTTTTAGACAGCACAGATGATCTAGGAGGAGAGGTGAGGGTTAAAGAAAAAAACACTGATCCCTCAAAGTCGCATAGGATTCTTACATGCTGGTGCGACTTCTATGAGATAACATAGAAGTCTATGGGGCTGAAATCACATTGGAGTTGCCAAAGTAGTACAGGAACCTTTTCCAAAGTCGCACTGTGCTGAGTCGCATTGATTAGGACAGGCACCATTGAAAATAATGTGACTTCCCTTGGGGGGGAAAAATGCACTAAAACGCATCAAAAACGCACCAGAACGCAGGGGCGGATCCAGGGGGGGGCAACAGGGCAATTGCCCCCCCCCGAGACCATCTGTCACACTCACTTGTTTGCTCTGTTTTTTTTTTTTTGCGCCTGATCTCCTGGACTTTGGGGACCCAGTACCGGCCGGCCATACTTGGCACACATGTAGCCCCACTCTTCCTCTACAAGTGTTCAAAGTTTGGTGTCTAGAAGACCTAAAACCGGGGAGAACCGATTTTTCAAACCCGGGCACTCCTTCCATAGACTCCAATGTTAAACGGTCATTTCTCCGGTGATTTTGCGGACCCGGTACCGGCCGGTCGTAGGTCCTCTGGACCCCAAACTTGGCACACATGTGGGTTACACATGGGCTATGTCTCCTCTATAAGTGTGCAAAGATTGGTGTCTGGGAGACCTACGGCCGGGGAGAACCGATTTTTCAAAGCCGGGCACTCCTTCCATAGACTCCCATGTTAAATATCAGTATAGTCATGGGCACAGTGAAGCATGGGCACAGTGAGGCATGGGCACAGTGAAGCAAAGTGAGGCACAGTGGGGCATGCAGATGGAAACCCTAGGCTTATACTTGAGTCAATACGTTTTCCCAGGTTTTTGGGGTAAAATTAGGTGCCTCGGCTTATATTCGGGTCGGCTTATACTCGAGTATATACAGTACTTGTTCTGCGGCTTCCGCTGCATCTCTGAGTCTCTCTCTCAGTTTCTCACATCAGCCGATCAGCGGCGCCGAGAGAGAGACTCATCTAATGTAGTTACGCGGCGCACTGACATGATACCAGGAGCGGAGGAGGAGGTGGGTAGAGCCTCTTCCCTGTACTCGTTGCTAACGCCTGGGCCGCTTGGCGTCTAGCAACGAGTGACGTCAGTGAGTCACGTCAGGCCGCTCTGCAGGCAAGTGCGATAGCGTGCGGCTCCGCAGACGGGTAAGAAAGCGGGCGGCTCCGCTTGCGGAACGGTTTGTGGGTGGGCGGTGCGGTTCGTGGGCAGACCGTGCTGCTCAGTTTGTTGGCAGCGCAGGTGAGAGTGAGAGAGCAGGCTCATCTCTCACCGCCCGTGCCTGCCCTGCATTTCTGCAGTGACTTCCGCCCTCACTGTGCAGGCAGCAGAGAGATTACATTATCTCTCTGCTGCCTGACTCTGGGAGTCTGGGACACAGCAAGAGACAACCAAAACTACACCTTTGCAGGCAAGTTAGTGACAATCCGCAAATTGTGTCAGGTGACGTGGCAAATGACAATCTGCATCTGGTGGCAGGCAAATGACAATCAGCAAGGTGTGGCAGGTGAGTGGCAAGTGACAATCCGCAAGGTGTGGCTAGTGACAATCCGCAAGGTGTGGCAGGTGATGTGGCAAGTGACAATCCACAAGGTGTGGCAAGTGACAATCCACAAGATGTGGCAGGTGACGTGGCAAGTGACAATCCGCAACGTGTGGCAAGTGACACGCTCAGGGCTCCCACTAATTGCAGGCGACGGTGGCAAGTGACACACTCGGGGCTCCCACTGATTCTGCATTGAACTATTTAATTTTATATTACAATGTAATAATAGAAATAATGCGCTTCAATCATCCTGACACCATAACAACCATGGTGCCGGGATGATTGAAACGCCGACACCAACCATTTCCCCGATAAATTTCCCACAAAAAAAACATTTTTTGGCAGTGCCCCTCCCGAGAAAAGACTCTGGATCCTCCCCTGCCAGAACGCGTCATAAAACAGGCATGCAGAAACGCATCTGGAACGTTTGTAACTGCATTTCTGTGGCGTGAAGTGGCCCTAAAAAAAAGAAAATAAATGCAGCCATTACATGTGAGAACTGCTTGCTTTTGGGTTTTAGCACTGCTTTCAGCTATGGGGGATGAAGGATGTTTTGACTAAACTTCAGTTTTAAACTGAAAAAAGCTAAAAATGAACTCCAAAACATTATACTGTTGTTTCCCTTTATGACCTGGATCAAACCAGATTGCCTACTGCTGGAGTTTTTCATGAAGCTATTTACATCTAGTGTAACTTTGAAATAGTTACAACAACGTTACTTTGTTGCAGTCCTTGTTACACAGGCTGTGCAGATCACAGGCTATGATCCTATTACAGGAAAACAACAAACCGTTAGGCCCGGTTCACACAGGGGCGACTCGTCAGGCGACTCGGTCGCCTGACGAGTCGCGTCCCACGCTGTTCAATGGAACCGTTCTAATAGGAGCGACTCAGGTCGCTCCGACTTAGAAAAAGGTTCCTGTACTACTTTTGGGGGCCACCCAAGGCGACCTGCATTGACTTCTATACAGAAGTCTGTATGCAAATCGCCTCGGCGGGCGTCTCAAGTTGTCTTGAGATCGCGCCGCTGAGGTCGCCCCCGAAGTCGTGCCGCGTCGTGCCGCCCCTGTGTGAATGGGGCCTGAGGCGTAGTTTACATTTGTGGTTGGGCCAGCCACTTATTCTTGCTATGATGTATTCTTACTATAACCATTTACCCATCTATTAGCCCAGGGGTCTCCAAACTGCGGCCCTATGCTTGCCCTTATCCGGCCCTTGAGGCACTTTTCCTTCCACTGTGGCAATATTCCTGCTACTGACATCAATGATGGGCCACTATTCCTCCCATTGACGCCAATGATGGGGCACTATTCCTCCCACTGACACCCCTAATACCAATGATGCATTGTTTTATCCCACTGATGCTAGGATAATTTATACTCCTAATGTCCACAGTTCGTCCCTCGTAAGGTCTGGAGGACAGTAAACTGGCCCTTTGTTTACAAAGTTTGGAGACCCCTGTATTAGCCCATAATAAGCCCCTTCTCTCTTCTTTTCTTGGCCAACAATTCCAGCAGTTTTTGAAGATTTTCTTATTGGAACGCCATCACTTTACGGGTTAACATTCTTTTTTTTTTTTTTTGTAAAACTGTTTTAAAATAAAGAATAATATATGAACAATATATTTATTTCATTTGTAAATATGTCACTTCACCTTGTTTTGTACCAGCAGAATTATTTTAGTGTCCAGATAAACAGGAAAGACAGCAGAAATAAGCCATCACTTTGTATCTACAGCAATACAAGTTTTTGACACATCATTGGTACTCAAAGAAATTGCTTAAATATGGGCATTTTCTTCATGGTTTCCCTTTAAAGAGATCCTGTTAGAGCTCTTAAAAAAAGCACACAGTCCCAGAAATAGAAGAAGTAGTATACTCATTAGGGATGAGCTCAGGTGTGTTCGCATTGAACACGTGCAGAGCCCGCCAAGGAAGTCGGCACCGTGGGAACCGCGCTGCGCTAATCACAGGCAGGGAGAAATTGTCCCGATGCTCGGCTGCAGTGATCGGGAAATGTCTCCCTGCCTGTGATTAGCGCAGCGCGGTTCCGACGGTGCCGACTTCCTTGGCGGGCTCTGCACGTGTTCAATGCGAACACGCCTGAGCTCATCCCTAATACTCATAAGCCCTGTACACACGGGCGAGAATCCCGTCAGGAAAAAAACTTAGTTTTTCCTGACGAGATTCCTGGCAAGCTTTTCTTGCCAAGCCCGGTTTACACACGCACATTCAAAAGAACCGCCGTTGCTTTGAATGGCAAGAACGCGGTGACGTCATCGACTACAATGAGCATGCGCTCATCACATTCGATGCCATCGCCGCCATCTTGCTTCACCCTACACTACCCTTGTAAGCTACCGTGGATGCGTTGAAGTCTCATCGAGCATGCGCTGGCTTACCTGGGGACAGGTAAGCATACAAGCCTTGTACAGACGCACGGTTTTCTCGTCGGGAAATAGGCCGACGAGAATCCCGACGAGAAAATAGAGAGCAGGTTCTCTATTTTTTACTCGCCGAGATTCCCGGCAGTTTTCCCGACGAGAAACCATACACACGACCGGTTTTCTTGGCAAAAAGTTCTCCCAGCAGTTTCCTTGCCGAGAAAACCATCCGCGTGTACGAGGCTATATACTCACCTCCTTTTCTACTACTGCTCAGGAATGTTCAAGCAGTGCAGACTTGTGTCTTCCTCATTCAACACTTTTGAGTGTGTTGGTTGTCCCCCAACATGTGTTGTGGTTCCATCCCCTATCCCCAAATCTCTGCTGGACTCAGCAGTGACATAGGGTTTAGACTTTAGAGGAAGGGACCACAAAGCACGGGGGTAAAGGAATCTGCCACTCCTGTAAGTGTCTTTTGGTTGCCAATGGCCATACACGCTTCAATAAATGATCAACAGTCGATGTATAGTCGACAACCCATTTGAATGATATGTCACTGACAGAAGTGGTTTAGATCTAGAGTTAACCATAATATGCAATCATAAGTTATCAATGGTATCTGTGTTTCCAATCATACAGTGCCTTAAATAAGTATTCATACCCCTTGAAAATTTACAACCAAAAACATAAATGTATTTTATTGGGAAAATGATAAATGGTTTTCAAGTTATTTTACAAATAAATATCGTGCATTTGTATTCAGCCACCTTTACTCTGCTACCCCTAACTAAAATTTAGTGGAAACAAATGCCTTCAGAAGTCACCTAATTAGTAAAAAAAGTCCACCTGTGTGTAATTTCATTTCAGTATAAATACAGCTGTTCTGTGAAGCCCTCAGGGGTTTGTTAGAGAACCTTAGTGAACAAACAGCATCATGAAGGCCAAGAAACATGCCAGACAGGACAGGGATAAAGTTGTGGAGAAGTTTAAAGCAGGGTTAGGTTATAAAAAAATATCCCAAGCTTTAAGAATCCCACAGAGCGCTATTCAATCCATCACATGAAAATGGAAAGAGTATGGCACAACTGCAAACCTACCAAGACATGGCAGTCCACTTAAACTGACAGGCCGGGCAAGGAGAGCATTAATCAGAGAAGCAGCCAAGAGGCCCATGGTAACCCGAGAAGCCATGTGGGGGAAACAGCAAATATGTGGAAGAAGGTGCTCTGGTCAGATGAGACCAAAATTGAGCTTTTGGCCTAAAAGCAAAACGCTATATGTGGCGGAAAACTAACACTGCACATCACATGGTGGTGGCAGCATCATGTTGTGGGGATGCTTTTCTTCAGCAGGGACAGGGAAGTTGGTCAGAGTTGATGGGGAGATGGATGGAGCCAAATACAGGGCAATCATAGAAGAAAACCTGTTATGCCGCGTACACACAAACGGATTTTCCGTTGGAAAAAAATCGGATGTTTTTTCCGACAAAATTCCACTCAAGCTTGGCTTGCATACACACAGTCACACCACATTCCGACCGTCAAGAACGCGGTGACGTACAAGACGTACGACGGCACTAGAAAAGGGAAGTTCCATTCCAACGGCGCCACCCTTTGGGCTGCTTTTGCTAATCTTTTGTTAGTAAAAGTTTGGTGAGAGACGATTCGCACTTTTCAGCCTTCGTGCTTTTCAGTCCATTACAGCGTGACCAATGTGCTATCTTCATTACGAACGCTAGTTTTACCAGTCCAAGCGCTCCCGTCTCGTACTTGCTTCAGAGCATGCGTGGTTTTTGGTGCATCGGAAAAGCATACAGACGAACTGATTTTCCGATAGGATTTTTCTCCGTCGGAAAAATTGAGAACCTGCTCTCAAACTTTTGCTGGCGGAAATTCCGACAGCAAAAGTCTGATGGAGCATACACACGGTCGGGAATTTCCAATGAAAAGCTCCCATCGGACTTTTTCCATCAGAAATCCTGACCGTGTGTACGCGGCATTAGAGTCTGCAAAAGACTCGAGACTGGGGTGGAGGTTCACCTTCCAGCAGGACAACGACCCTAAACGTACAACCAGAGCTACAATGGAATGGTTTAGATCAAAGCATATTAATGTGTGTGGCCAAGTCAAGGTCCAGACCTAAATCCAATTGAGAATCTGTGGCAAGACTTGAAAATTGCTGTTCACAGACGCTCTTCATCCAATCTGACAGAACATGAGCTATTTTGCAAAGAAGAATGGGCAAAAATGTTACTCTCTGGATGTGCAAAGCTGGTAGAGTAATCCCCAAAAAGACTTGCAGCTATAATTGCAGCAAAAGGTGGTTCTACAAAGTATTGACTCAGGGGGCTGAATACAAATGTACGCCACACTTTTCACATATTTATTTGTAAAAAATGTTGAAAACCATTTATAATTTTCCTTCCACTTCACAATTATGTGCCACTTTGTGTTGGTCTATCACAGAAAATCCCAATAAAATACATTTACGTTTTTGGTTGTGACAAAATGTGGAAAATTTCAAGGGGTATGAATACATTTTCAAGGCACTGTATATTTGATTAAAATACGATCCTATTTAACAAGCGCTGCCAAATGATGAAAAACAATCAATAATATTCCATTTTGGTTGATCGAATCCGTTTGATTGAACCTGACTGAAACTGTGTGTAAATCAAAGGAAAGTTATGGTGATTGGAAAAAAAATAAAAATCAATGCATGCATGGCCACCATTAAAGGATATCTAACCCAAGAACAAAAATGTTATATTTCTCATCCCCTATGCACACCTAACAACGTTTTATGATGGGAAACAAAGAGGGACATCTACAGTGGGGCAAAAAAGTATTTAGTCAGCCACCAATTGTGCAAGTTCTCCCACTTAAAAAGATGAGAGAGGCCTGTAATTGTCATCATAGGTATACCTCAACTATGAGAGACAAAATGTGGAAACAAATCCAGACAATCACATTGTCTGATTTGGAAAGCATTTGTTTGCAAATTATGGTGGAAAATAAGTATTTGGTCACCTACAAACAAGCAAGATTTCTGGCTCTCACAGACCTGTATCTTCTTCTTTAAGAGGCTCCTCTGTCCTCCACTCATTACCTGTATTAATAGCACCTGTTTGAACTTGTTATCAGTATAAAAGACACTTGTCCACAACCTCAAACAGTCACACTCCAAACTCCAGGCTGGGGAGGCTGGGGAGGCTGGGGAGGCTGAATCTGCAATAGGTAAGCAGCTTGGTGTGAAGAAATCAACCATGGGAGCAATAATTAGAAAATGGAAGACATGCAAGACCACTGATAATCTCCCTCGATCTGGGACTCCACGCAAGATCTCACCCCGTGGGGTCAAAATGATCACAAGAACGGTGAGCAAAAATCCCAGAACCACACGGGGGGACCTAGTGAATGACCTGCAGAGAGCTGGGACCAACGTAACAAAGGTTACCATCAGTAACACACTACGCCGCCAGGGACTCAGATTCTGCAGTGGCAGACGTGTCCCCCTGCTTAAGCCAGTACATGTCCGGACCCGTCTGAGGTTTGCTAGAGAGCATTTGGATGATCCAGAAGAGGATTGGGAGAATGTCATATGGTCAGATGAAACCAAAGTAGAACTGTTTGGTAGAAACACAACTCATCGTGTTTGGAGGAGAGAGAATGCTGAGTTGCAACCAAAGAACACCATACCTACTGTGAGGGGGTTAGCTCGGCAGCGGGTGTGTGTGACCCCCGGGATGGGCTCCCCACACAAAACAGGCCCAGCAAACGGAGGTTGTGGTTTTCAAAATCAAAAAAGGTGCGGTTTATTTTCTATTTACAGTGACAAAACACAGCAAAGCAAAAGAAACATAACCAAAATAAATCCTGGTCAAGTTGACCTCTGACTAAACATACAGGTTTCCTAACTAACAACTGGGATCAGCCTAGTGCTGTCCTAGTCCCTAAGTCCCTGGTTTAGTAAAAGTCCAAACAAATAGCCACACAGGCTTTGCCTCACCGCACAGGGGTTCACTCTCCCTAGACAGTCCACACAGGTCTGGTTCCAGGCATGAGCTAACATCTAATGAAGCTGGGAGTTCTTATAGAGGCCTAAATGAGCTGACAAGGTTCAGCTGGTCTCCTCATCTCTGTCTGCACGACGCCCCACACTCTCCCTAGAGGTATGAGTCATCCATGAGCCCACTAGCCTTAGCTGGGCCTATACAACTCTCCACCTAGTTGTATAAGTCAGCGTAAAGCCTGAATCTGGGCGAAATATATCTACCCCCTTGGATGCAACCAGGTGACTTTACCTTCCTGCTGTCACATACCCCCCCCTCTTGTTTTAACCTCGGGGTTGGAACACCAGCAATCAGGCATTCATGTACTCGAGACAAAGCATCCACATTCCCCATTTGAACGCCAGGGCGATGCTTTACTGTGAAGTTGAATTCCTGGAGGGCCAGGAACCACCTATTCACTCTTCTATTTGTTTCCTTGTTTTGAGCCATCCACTTTAACGGAGCGTGATCCGTAACCATGTCAAAGTGCCTACCTAGCAGGTAGTACCGAAGGGAATCTAGAGCCCACTTCACCGCTAAACACTCCTTTTCAACGGTGGCGTAATTTACCTCATGGGACTTCAATTTCCTGCTGAGGTAAATGACTGGGTGCTCTTCCCCGTTCCAGACCTGGGACAATACTGCTCCTAACCCCACATCTGACGCATCACTTTGTACGACAAAGTCTTTAGAGAAGTCGGGTGAGTACAACACTGGCTGGCTACATAAGGCTTGTTTCAAGAATTGGAATGCTGCCTCAGCCTCGGGGGTCCATTTAATCATGACCGACCCTTTCCCCTTCGTCAGGTTGGTTAGGGGCACAGCCTTAGAAGCAAAGTGGGGAATGAATCGCCGATAATACCCAGCGATTCCCAGAAAGGCTCGTACCTGCTTCTTGCTGTTGGGACGTGGCCAACTCTGGATGGCCTCGACTTTGTTGAGTTGGGGTTTTATTACTCCCCTCCCAATGGTGTACCCAAGATATTTGGCCTCCTCCTGCCCAATGGTACACTTCTTGGGGTTAGCCGTAAACCCCGCTTCCCGAACAGAGTCCAGGACTGCTTGCACTTTTGGCAGATGTGAGGCCCAATCTGTGCTATGGACAATTACGTCATCCAGGTAAGCCGCAGCATACTTCCGATGGGGCCTCAGCATCTGGTCCATTTTCCGCTGGAATGTGGCCGGCGCATTCTGTAACCCGAACGGCATTCTTTTATATTGGAACGCCCCGTCTGGGGTTACAAATGCGGTTTTCTCTTTGGCCGACTTGGCCAGGGGGATTTGCCAATACCCTTTTGTGAGGTCAAGAGTCGTCATGTATCGGGCTGTTCCCAGCCGGTCGATCAACTCATCTATACGTGGCATGGGGTAGGTGTCAAATTTTGTAACTTTGTTCAACTGACGAAAATCGTTACAAAATCGCCAGCTCCCATCCGGTTTAGGCACCAACACGATGGGACTAGACCAATCACTTTGGGACTCCTCTATCACCCCTAAGTTCAGCATTTTCTGTACTTCCTCCCGTATTGCCTCCCGTCGAGCCTCTGGGATCCGATAGGGTTTTAACTTCACCCTTTCACCGGGCGGGGTAATGATGTCATGCTCTACCCCAGATGTTTGTCCCGGCAGCTCAGAGAATACCTCCTTGTTGCGAAGCACAAACTCCTTAACCTCCTGTTGTTGGGGTTGTGACAAGGTGGCTGCTATTCCAACCTCAGGAATCACGCAACCAGTTTGAGCTGGTGACCAAGTGTCTGCGACTAGGGACTCTCTATCCCTCCAGGCTTTCAACAGATTAACGTGATAGATCTGTTCGGGCTTTCGCCTTCCTGGTTGTCTGACCTTGTAATTCACTTCGCTCACTTTTTCCATTATCTCGTAGGGGCCTTGCCATTTGGCAAGGAATTTACTTTCAACCGTAGGGACAAGTACCAATATCCTATCCCCCGGGGAAAAGGTACGGGTCTTGGCTCCACGGTTGTACACTCTCTGCTGTGCCAACTGCGCTTGGGCCAAATGTTCCTTCACGATGGGCATTACCTGTGCAATTCGATCTTGCATCAGGGCGACATGCTCAATCACACTCCTGTGGGGAGAACTCTCACTTTCCCAAGTTTCCTTGGCAATATCCAACAGCCCTCTTGGGTGTCTCCCATACAGTAACTCAAAGGGGGAGAATCCCGTAGAGGATTGGGGCACCTCCCTAATAGCAAACATCAAATAAGGAAGTAAACAGTCCCAATCCTTTCCATCTCTATCCACCACTTTCTTCAACATTTGTTTTAGGGTTTTGTTGAATCTTTCAACCAGCCCATCGGTTTGGGGGTGATACACAGACGTACGCAATTGCGTCACTTTGAACAATTTACACAGCTCTTTCATAACCCGGGACATAAAGGGTGTACCTTGGTCCGTAAGCAGTTCCTTACAAATACCCACCCGGCTAAAAACAAGAGATAGCTCTTTGGCTATGGTTTTGGCCGAGGTATTTCGGAGAGGGATCGCTTCTGGATAACGGGTGGCATAGTCCATTATAACTAATATGTACTGGTGCCCCCTAGCGGACTTGATTATAGGACCTACCAAATCCATGGCGATCCTCTCAAACGGGACCTCAATGATGGGTAGAGGGACCAGCGGGCTACGGAAATGTGGCATCGGGGCCAACCTCTGACACACAGGGCAGGAGGAACAATAATTTTCTACGTCCTTCATCACCCCCGGCCAATAGAATCTCTGTAATACCCTCTCTCGGGTTTTCTCTGTCCCCAGATGACCTCCAAGAATGTGCCCATGGGCCAACTCCAACACCAACTTCCTGTAAGGTTTGGGCACCACAAGCTGCTCAACGGTTTCTTCTGCCCTTTTTGCCACCCGATACAGTAGGTCCTTCTCTACGCTGAAGTATGGGTAAGTGCAGGTATTATCTGGGTTCACTAACTCGCCATCTATTTTCACTACGTTTTCCCGTGCCTTTATTAGGGCGGGGTCTTTCAACTGTTCTGTGGCAAAGTTTTCCCTGTGAACCTCAAGATCAGAAAACTCCACAGACGGTAGGTTTTCGTCTGAGGAGGTGGGCTCCTCTCCAGTTTCTTGAGTCTCCCCTGCCAATACTGATAAGGGAAATTCCGGAGAGTCCTCACCACTCTCAGGGGAGTTCTGGCTATCACATTCCTGGTACATAGGGGCACCAGTGAGGGGCTCAGGATCATCCCACAGTTCCCAGAACTTCGGAAAATCCCTTCCCACAATGGCGTCATGCGGTAACTGAGATACTAAGCCCACTGGATGAGAGAGGGTACCTTTGGGGGTCTCGAAACACACTGTAGTCACTGGATACTCTCGGGTGTCCCCATGCACACAAATAACAGCTACCTTGCTATTCCCAGAGACCTCTGTTTTAACTAACTCAGCCTTTATCAGGGTCACAAGGCTACCTGAATCCAGCAATACCACAACATTTCTACCATTAACACACATTTTGCATAAATGTTTCTCAGTTCCTCGAATGGCAGTGCATGCGACTGTCGCACACAGCGACTGACGTCTGCCCGTCAGAAAGTCACACTGCATGGGTTCCTCCACAACCGGGCAATTGGCTGCAATATGTCCCGCTTGCCGGCAGCGGTAGCAAACGATCCTTCTTGCCGCCTCTTGAGCCGCTGATTTCCCAGGCTGTTCTCGCCAAACTTGGGGTAGAGCTCCCACCCTCTCACTCTCTCCACCCTCACCCCTTGGAATCCTCTTATCCGCCCCTGGGGATGGTCTGGTCTTAGGGTGGAAAGTCCGAGTGTCTCTGGAAGAGGCCGTCAGGTTCTCTGTAGCCAAGTATTTCTCCACACGATCCACAAGACCATCGGCCGTCTCTGGGTCTCCATGGCTTACCCACTTTTGGATGGCAGTAGGAAGAGCTCTCAAAAACCGATCCATTACAACACGTTCCACAATCTTTGGTGCGGACAAAGTCTCTGGCTGTAGCCACTTTCTGCTCAGGTGAATGAGATCATACATTTGAGACCTGGGGGGTTTTCCAAGCTGGAAAGTCCAGTTATGCACACGCTGAGCCCGGACAGCCTGGGTGACACCCAGCCTTGCCAATATTTCAGCTTTTAGCATCACATAGTCTTTTGCTTGGTTAGGCTCTAGGTCATAGTAAGCTTTCTGCGATTCACCAGTTAACAGAGGAGCCACCAGTCCAGCCCACTGCTCCTCAGGCCACTTTTCTCTTTCAGCGGTCCTTTCAAATGTGGTCAAAAATACCTCTGGATCATCCTCTCCAGTCCTGGATGCACGCAGCTTTGGGCTTCTTAAACGCACACAGCTTGAAGTCCCTTAATGCACACAGCTTCTGGCTCCTTGGACACACACAGCTTTAAAGCCCTTCAACGCACACAGCGTTTATCCTCACACAGAGACACTCACTAGCAGCCACTGCAGTTAGCAAGCTGCTCACTCTACCCGCATTCTCCACCAACTGTGAGGGGGTTAGCTCGGCAGCGGGTGTGTGTGACCCCCGGGATGGGCTCCCCACACAAAACAGGCCCAGCAAACGGAGGTTGTGGTTTTCAAAATCAAAAAAGGTGCGGTTTATTTTCTATTTACAGTGACAAAACACAGCAAAGCAAAAGAAACATAACCAAAATAAATCCTGGTCAAGTTGACCTCTGACTAAACATACAGGTTTCCTAACTAACAACTGGGATCAGCCTAGTGCTGTCCTAGTCCCTAAGTCCCTGGTTTAGTAAAAGTCCAAACAAATAGCCACACAGGCTTTGCCTCACCGCACAGGGGTTCACTCTCCCTAGACAGTCCACACAGGTCTGGTTCCAGGCATGAGCTAACATCTAATGAAGCTGGGAGTTCTTATAGAGGCCTAAATGAGCTGACAAGGTTCAGCTGGTCTCCTCATCTCTGTCTGCACGACGCCCCACACTCTCCCTAGAGGTATGAGTCATCCATGAGCCCACTAGCCTTAGCTGGGCCTATACAACTCTCCACCTAGTTGTATAAGTCAGCGTAAAGCCTGAATCTGGGCGAAATATATCTACCCCCCTGGATGCAACCAGGTGACTTTACCTTCCTGCTGTCACACTACTGTGAAGCATGGGAGTGGCAACATCATGCCTTGGGGCTTGTTTCTCTGCAAAGGGAACAGGTGGACTGATCCGTGTACATGAAAGAATGAATGGGGCCATGTATTGTGAGATTTTGAGTGCAAACCTCCTCCCATCAGCAAGGGCAATGAAGATGAAACGTGGCTAGGTCTTTCAGCAGGACAATGATCCCAAACACACCGTCCGGGAAACAAAGGAGTGGCTTCGTAAGAAGCATTTCAAGGTCCTGGAGTGGCTTAGCCAGTCTCCAGATCTCAACCCATAGAAAACCTTTGGAGGGAGTTGAAAGTCCGTGTTGCCCAGCGACAGCCCCAAAACATCACTGCTCTAGAGGAGATCTGCATGGAGGAATGGGCCAACATACCAGCAACAGTGTGTGACAACCTTGTGAAGACTTACAGAAAACGTTTGACCTCTGTCATTGCCAACAAAGGATATATAACAAAGTATTGAGATGAACTTTTGATATTGACCAAATACTTATTTTCCACCATAATTTGCAAATAAATTCTTTCCAAATCAGACAATGTGATTGTCTGGATTTGTTTCCACATTTTGTCTCTCATAGTTGAGGTATACCTATGAAGACAATTACAGGCCTCTCTCATCTTTTTAAGTGGGAGAACTTGCACAATTGGTGGCTGACTAAATACTTTTTTGTCCCACTGTATTAGCAAATATTTTGTAGACTAAAAACACACCACTGTCACACCCCTTTACATGAATTCCTTTATACTGGCTTTTTCAAATTACCAAATGCAACAAGAAATTGAATGAAAGGTTTGGAACCGTAAAAAACTTTTCCGTAGATAAATATTACATTATTTTACAGATATCTGATATACAGATAAAAAAAATAAATAAAAATACATTATTTTGTAGATTTTGTAGATTATCTGCATCAGATCAAAACGAGGGACATATGACAAGGAAAAAGGGGCAGAGGGATTTTGTTCCAAAAGAGAGACAGTCCCTCCACAAAAGTTGGGAGCTATGCCTATCTAATGGGGATGAGGAAAGGAAAATGTGTTTGTAGTCCTGCCCTAGGGTGACAACCATGGTCCCCTTCATAGGTACAGTGGAGAAATAAATGTAGCCACACAGGGACAAGAAGTGTGTTATTCGCAGGATCAATAGGTGAAAATAGAAGAAAAACAGTCAGAAGAAAGAAAACAAATTTAGCCACCACTTCTTAATAAGATCTATTACATTTTTGTATTGGGATTTTAGATGAATATACTACCTCTTCTATTTCAGAGAACTGCTGTTTTGATTTTTTTTTTTAGACACAATTTCTTTAAATTATATAGAAAATTTAATAATTCAGGAAGACGATATGGTAGAGGTAAGATGTAACAAATGCTTATCACTCATCAGCTTCCACTGGAGGATGAAGATGATTGCACTGCCACTAACAATGGCAAAACCTCTGATTGTTTATTTTGAAATGCTTATACACTTCTGAACACAGGCTGTTTTGTCAAAGAGGGTCCTTGAGTCCATGTGAGCTTTTCATATCTGTAAACCTTTGGTGAAGGGATGCATGGGTCCCCAAAATGTGTTGGCTGTTTTATGTGATGTTGCTACAGAACTGTTAAGCCTCGTACACACGGCCGGTTTTCTCGTCAAGAAACGACAAGAAAACTGCCGGGAGAACTTTCTTGCAGAGAAAACCGGCCGTGTGTACGAAGCTTTCAGGTTTCTCGTCAAGAAAACTGGCCAGAATCTCGACGAGAAAATTAGAGAACCTGCTCTCTATTTTCTCGTAGAGATTCTCGTCGGCCTGTTTCCCGACGAGAAACCCGAGAGTGTGTACGCTTACCTGTCGCCGTGGAAACCCGCGCATGCTCAAAATGACTTTGACGCATGCGCGGTAGCTTCCTAGGCATAGGTAGGGTGTAGCAAGATGGTGGCGGCGGCATCGAATGTGACGAGCGCACGCTCGTCGTAGTCGATGACGTCACCGCGTTCGTTCCATTCAAAAGAACGGCGGGTTCTTTTGAATCGAGCGTTGTGTACACTCGGCCGGGACAAGATTCTTGTCAAGAATCTCGTCAGGAAAAACTACGTGTTTTTTCCTGACGAGATTCTCGGCCATGTGTACTAGGCTTTAAAGTTTTTTTGGATACTTAATCTTTGGCTTGGCACTCCTGGAATATTCCATTTGGGAGGAATAACTCCCTTGGTAGTGTTTGGAGGGGATCCTTGTCCTATGTGAGCACCCTTACTAAAGCCAGTAAACTCACTGAAGTGGTGGACCTTCTCATCTCATAAAAAATAATACTTGAGATAGGATGTACGGTAACAAATGTTCATCACCATATGGGACACCATGCCTTGACTGGAGAATGAGAATAATAATTCAAGGCATACATTTCCAATAAAACTAGAGAAGCCTTTATTTGGATCCCAAGAATCCATCAAATATTAACAGTCACCTACCCTCTTCTTGCCTTCTATGTCTTGATAGAAAACACCAGAAGTTTGTGGTTTTCCACATCCATCACAATTGTACAGTTCAGGTTGAATTCCGGTTTGAAGGGGTAATGCTCAGGGGGGTGATGTCTGGAGTACTTTTGATCTGCTGATTACCAGATTACTTGGATTGCATATATCGCTGTTTGAGTTAGGGTTCTGGGTGTATTGATCACTTCTATGGATGGTTGCATTCAAATAGATTTAAAAAAAAAAAAAATTGTATCAATACATTGTTTCTTGTTTCTGAAGTCCCTTACTTTCGGCATATAAAACTAGAGGATTATTTCTGACAATCAATATATTTTTTTAGACTATCATCTTAATGTCTCTCGGATGTTCCCTCCTGGAATTGAGAATTTCTACTCCAGCAAACTATACAGAAATTTTTATTTTATTTAACTTGGTTTCCTTATGTGGATATTGTTTACATGTGCTCCTGATGAAGATGCTTGAAGCAGTTAAAACACGTTGAGCTAACATGAGGATGTTGAATTGAAATGAGATCTGCAAGCTCTACTTTGAAAATATTTGATATGGTGCTATTTACAATTTTAATATTTGTACAATAATTTTTATGGTTTTATGAATTGGTTTTGTGGTAGCATTTACTATATACCCAGAAAAAATCTATTGCAATGAGAATTCTTTTGTTTTGAGTACTGGTTTGTAAGAATCTGTTTATCAATACCAGTTGTCTTCAAATTGTAGCCCATGGGCCAAATGTCACCTTTGCTTGCCCTTATCCTGCCCTTGGGGCACTATCTCTCCCCCTGATACGAGACACTATTCCTCAAACTGACACTAACAACGCAGCACCATTCCTTTCACTGACACCAACAGTGGGGCATAATTCTTCCCCCCTACTTCAACGATAGGTATCCCTTCCAGTGACACCAACAATAAGGCATACAGTAATTTCTCCCACTGATATAAATGGTGAAACACTATTCCTCCCACTGACACCGATGATGGGGCACTATCCTCCTACTGACACCAACAATTGGGGCACCATTTCTCCCACTAATATCAATTATGCTTCACTATTTTTCCTCCTACTGACCACAGGCATTATGCAATTTTTTTATTCCCTCTGACCACCAAACTTGAGGCAATGTTTAGTCCTACTGATGCTGAAGTATTTTCTACTCCCACTGGTCACGTCTGTCCTCCCTAAAGTCTGAAGAACAGTAAACTGGCCCTGTGTTGAGAAAGTCTGGAGACCCCTGATTGATACCAGACTTTCTCAACCAGAGTTTGCTGGGGGTTCCTTGAGCAATGAACAATGTTTTTTCTCTAAAGCGGGCCATAGACGAGTCATGGCTGGTTCAGCAGGAACCTTGTATGGGCAGGCTGAATGTAAAAACAGCCTGTCAGATTTTATGTGTGATTATTGCTAGCGGCTGTTATAGCCGCTAGCAATAATCACTGTGTTGTCCTGACGGGGAGGGCTTCAAGGGAGGGATTACCCCATCAACACTGACTGAGTTTATGGGTGAATCAAGCGATTTTCTTAGTCTACGAAGGCCTTAGATCAGTGTTTCTCAACTCCGGTCCTCAAGGCGCCCCAACAGGTCATGTTTTTAGGATTTCCCTCAGATGAAACGGCTGTGGTAATTACTAAGGCAGTGAAACTGATCAAATCACCTGTGCAAAATAATGGAAATCCTGAAAACATGACCTGTTGGGGCGCCTTGAGGACTGGAGTTGAGAAACACTGCCTTGGATAAGTAACCACTGACACCAATGATCTTTTTAGGAGTCCTCCCAATGACCACAAATGTAAGTAGCATTCTTCCCATTGACCATCATGCTAATGTACTGTAAAGCCCTGTACACACGATCGGTTTTACAGATGAAAACCGTCCGATGGATGGTTTTCATCAGACCAACCGATTGTGTATGGGACCCATCGGTCTTTTTTGCATCTGTTTTAAAAAATAGAACATGTTTTAAATTTTTCCGATGGATAAAAAACCGATCGAAAACTCCGATCGTCTATGGGCAAGTCCATCGGATCAAAAACCCACGCATGCTCAGAATCAAGTCGACGCATGCTCAGAAGCATTAAACTTCATTTTTCTCGGCTCATCGGAGTGTTTTACGTCACCGCGTTTGGAACGGTCGGTTTTTTGACTGATGGTGTGTGGGCAAGACTGATGAAAAACAGTTTCATCAGATTTCCGATGGAAAAATCCATCGGACGAAAATCCATAGGTTATCCGATCGTGTGTACAGGGCTTAAGCTGTAGATATAGTCATTATCAGCAGAGGTTTCCTGACACTGGAAAGTCATTTGAAGAATTTTTAAATGTTAAAAGGGTTGAGAAAGACTGATCTATATTGTGTATGAAACGAATCTGGGTTGAAAAATTCCCTGGTGACTGTGAAAACTGTGAAATATGTAACATTTAACAGATTGGGATAGCGGAGCTCTGATGAGAACAGTGGTTACAGTATAATACAATTAACAGTCACATGCACCCACAATAGCATAAGCATAGTTTATAAGAACGTGACGGATCTAAAGGATATAAATAGATGCTGATATGAGCTAATTTACAGGAATTATTGCAGTAGAGAAGTGTTATTTTTTTATACTTTTAGCTGCTAATGCCGCGTACACACGATCGGACATTCCGACAACAAAAGCGTGGATTTTTTTCCGACAGATGTTCGCTCAAACTTGTCTTGCATACACACGGTCACACAGATGTTGCTCGGAAATTCCGAATGTCAAGAATGCGGTGACGTACAACACTACAACGAGCCAAGAAAAATAAAGTTCAATGATTCCGAGCATGCGTCAAATTGATTCCGAACATGCTTAGGATTTTTGTGCGTCGGAATTGGATACACATGGTTAGAATTTCCAACAAGAACTTTTGTCGTTGGAAAAATTGAGAACCAGCTCTCAAACATTTGTTGTCGGAAATTCCGACAGCAAATGTCCGATGGGGCCTACACACGGTCAGAATATCCAACCAAAAACTCACATCGAACATTTGTTGTCGGAAATTCTGATCGTGTGTACGCGGCATAAGGGTATCTTGGTTGTTCCTCTCTTAGATGGTCAGTGATATCTAAAATACTGTACAGAGTTTTGAAGGAATCAAAATAAGTTTAAAACTGTAACCTTATTGTAATTTCCATGCTTGGCCTCTCCATGGAATGTAGAAGTGTTATTGGCTATAATGACAAGCGATCACTTTTACAATTGTAGAAAATGGATCAATGATGATTTGTTTTTTTGCTATGCACGAGCCCAGAAGTATAAGCACTTGGTGCCAACTACAGCATATAGGCAGAATTAAGGGCATAAAGAGAACCTGTTGCCACCTGTGTATACAGTCCTAGACTGTGAAGCCTCGTACACACGGCCGAGAATCTCGTCAAGAAAAAACATGTTGTTTTTCTTGACGAGATTCTTGGACAAGAAACTTGTCCCGGCCGAGTGTACACACGCTCCATTCAAAGAACCCGCGGTTCTTTGAATGGAGCGAACGTGGTGACCTCATCGATTACAACGAGCGTGCGCTCATCACATTCGATGCCATCGCAGCCATCTTGCTACACCCTACCTATGCCTAGGAAGCTACCGTGCATGCGTCAAAGTCATTTCGAGCATGCGCGGGTTTCCACGGCGACTGATAAGTGTACACACACTCGGGTTTCTCGTCGAGAAACAGGCCGACGAGAATCCCGACGAGAAAATAGAGAGCAGGTTCTCTATTTTTCTCGTCGAGATTCTTGTCGGTTTTCGGTTGATGAGAAAACTGAAAGCCGCGTACACACGACCGATTTACTCGGCAAGAAAGCTCTGCCAGCAAGTTTCTTGCTGGTTCTTGCCGAGAAACTCGGTCGTGTGTACGAGGCTTTACGCTAGGCCAAGAGTCTCTGACCTGTGGGCCACGTCTGACCTACTCCAAGCCTCCCAGCTAGGGCTAGTAGCGTATCCTCAATGTGATGAATAAGGTCTGCAGAGGCTGCCTATGGTATGCATAGGGTCAGTGGTGTTAAAGGGAACTCTGATGGGGACCCTGATGTAAGGGGGACTTTGGTAGAGACCCTGATGTAAGGGGGACTCTGATGTAGACTTTGATGTAGCGGGGCCTGTAATGGGGTCTTTGATGTAAGGGGGGACGCCTATAGGGACCTCAATGTAAGGGGGACTCTGATTGGGACCGTGATGTAAGGATGGACTCTGATGTAAGGGGGCAGCACTATACAGCGTCTAGTTTGTGTTATGGTGGTCATACATCGAATTATTTTATATATGATCGCACTGTTGATCATTTTACTGTGTGGGGAAAAATATGATCCATAACCTTAAAGATCATATCGTTCTATCTACTTTCCTATGATCAGATTTTCTATCTATACCGATCAGAATAAATACAATTAAATTGTTTGGTTTTGTATAAATCACTTAGTGACACAGCATGTGTCTTTTCCATAGTTTATAGATTCCGTCATGTTGTCTGATTTTGTGAAGAATCATTGGCTCAGATTGTGTTTGTGAGGTCCTATTCACTTAAATGGATTGTATTAGGTTGCAGTTCTGCCTGCCAAGAGCGACAGAAGGTAACATTTTTATCACTGGCCATGCTTACTTGGGGCTTAGTGGTTGGGGGGTGGTATAACCGTGGCTCAACCACCTGTTTTTGCTGCCCCTCTACCACCCATGTAAACGAGCTTAAGGGTCACCATACATGTTACGATCTGACCATACAATCTCTGTACAATCGATTTTGGATTTACTAAAACTACGTAATATGAGGACCTACCTTACCTTACCAATCAATCTGTATCCAATCAGGGAAGCCCTTGCACTACCTAGTTGTTGGTAGATGTATGTTGTATAGGACATGTATTGTGTGCATTGTAGTAACCCAATTTGCAACACAAAAGTGCAATTCAGCCTTTAATGTGGAACTACACTGTATTCACAGGTGACAGTCCTCCATTATCATTGTATAATAGAACACAAGCCTTTAATTCCATGGTACAAAAGATGACAACCTTCCATTCCCATGGTACTTAGAGCAGAACGTTACCCAAAAGGGGAAGTTCTGTTTGTTTGCATCCCCTCCACTGCCAAATTTGGCATTTTCTGGGGGGGAGTGGGTACCTGGTTTTGACGGGTATCCGCTCCCACTTCTGGCTCAGATCACTGCAGCAATCTGGGCCAGAAGTTCAGCCCCCCCTTCTTCTCCCGCAGTCTTCTGGGACACATCCCTGGACCCAGAAGACTACAGGACCATTCACAAGGCACACTCATGCACAGTAGGAAACTGGCTGTGAAACCACAAGGCATCACTTCCTGTTTCCCAGTGGCGTAACTAGAACCTTCAGGGCCCCGATGCAAGAAACCATGAAGGGCCCCACTGACCCCCGGACAGGGCTCTTTTCTCCGAGCCCGGTGACGGAACAACAGTGCCCAGGCGCAAGTGGGTGGCTGCATATAAAGGAATTGATTTCTCCATTTCCCCCTGCTTCTCCTCCTCTCCCTCCCGCAGGCATTCAGCGGCTGCAGGAGGAAAATGGAGGGATCGGTTCCTCTATGTCGGTGTTTCTCAATCTTTTTCCAGTCAGGGCACCCTTGAAGTATACCCCTAGGGGAATGGGGCTACACTGCAACCACCCTGCAACTGTGTGCATTGCATGCAGTTGCAGCATAGTGATGATGCATTTAAGGGGTTAAAACAGGCGGTCAGTAGACAACATATTGCCTTTTTACCGGCTGTCAAATGCCTCTGAAAAGCGATCTGAGCATGGATCGCTTTTCGGAGGAACAGCATTTTTTTGTGGGTACTATGAACAAGCAAAAAAAAAATTCAAAAATAGATTCTGATTGTACACATATAGGGGGTCAGGATTAAAAGTGCATTTATAAAATGTGCATACATACATGTAAACACAAACACACACATATACTGTATATATACATACACACACACACATATATAAAAACACACACATATATATAAATGCAAATATGCACACACATATAAACCAGTGGCAGCTGGTGCTCAAAATTTTTAGGGAGGCGCAAGCAAACTGAAAAATTCTGAAAAAAAAAAACATCAATTGTAGCCACTGTGCCCATCAAACGCCGCCACTGTGCCCATCAAACGCCGCCACTGTGCCCATCAAATGCCACCACTGTGCCCATCAAATGCCGCCACTTTGCCATCAAACGCTGGTTTAAGGTATGACCACCTTATGGGGCACAAGGGGGCACCAGGGACATACTAAAAGGGCACTTAGAGGACTTTGTACAGGAATGTGTATGGAAGATGTTGATGAGAATTGTTCTATTTTTACATTTAAAACTTCAGTAAAAGAGCTTTATTGTTAAAGAGGAAGTAAACTTCCATACCTGACTTTTACCTATAGGTAAACCTATAATAAGGCTTACCTATAGGTAGTGTAAATATCTCCTAAACGTGCGTCATTTAGGAGATATTTCTATTACATGCAGCCAGTGACTTCACTGGCGCATGCGCTATGAAGGAACGGCCACCTGTGTTGTTCCTTCCAAGCCCTGTGCTGTGAACGTTGGCTCCTTCGTTCATGTGCGGCAGTGACGTCATCGTGGCTCCGGCCAGTCACAGAGCCAGAGCCCGTAATCCCAGAAGCAAGACGGTGCAGATGGCAGTGGCTTCAGCACTGACATTGCGGCGCTGGAACAGCTTTGTTTTAAGGTAAGTTTTACATAATGTGCTAGTATGTAATGCATACTAGCACATTATGACTTTACCTGGCAGGAAAACAAACAGGGGTTGCGGTACACAACCGCTTTAAACCAATCTGCCTGGTCGGAAGTCACTAAAGGGGTCCATGCATGGCATGTCAAATGCCGTACTACCGCCGCAGGAGCCGCTGATAGTTCTGTCCTATTTCCCACTTTAGAACACACACAGCCAGCACCATTTTTCGGCATTCTTTCTCTGGCACAAAAATCAGTCATGGGGTTTATTTTTAGTGTTTTTATTGGAACAGTAACTTATCAGGGATAGAGAGCATGGGATACCTCGGAACTGCAAAACTGTCCAACTTGAGAACTACTTGACTTCTGGCTGCTATGCACAAACTTCAGGCTGTATTGCAGAACCTCTGACTGTTAAGCCGGCAATTTGTTGGTTTGGATCTCAGCCAGTTCAGCAGGAACCAACCGACATTCGAACCATGTATGGATTTTACATACGATTATTGCCAGCGCCTGTTATAGCCACAACAATAATCACCATGTTCTCCTGGCAGGAGAACACAATATCTCCAAGGGAAAGATTTCCTTGTCAACACTGTCTGTTGGGGAAATCAAGCAATTTTCTTTCCTGCAACCCGTTTTTCGCTCCATCTATGGCCAGCCTTAGACACAAGTTTTTGGTTGTATTGCACAACTCCTGGCTGTACTGCACTTGTAAAAGAAATGTCTTACTGGATCTCTAGGCTGATTGGGACCTTGATGTCTTCACTCTAGCTTCTCTAGCTTTTCTGCCCCCTGGGCAGAGCCTATTATGCGTTCAGATACCTCTCTAGAAGAAAGGGGGAGTAGCAGAACAGTAGCCTGTGAAACACTGAGCAGCCCTGAGCAATCAACCCCTGCTCCATTGTTTACAGAGAAGCTAAAGTAAAGCAGCCTACTCTGAACTAGTAGAGTGCTACACAATAAACATGGCCTAGATGGGGGAAGAAGAGAAGTCAATGTGAACACATAACAAAGGTCTGACCTGCATTGGAAGGGGAAAAGGCTATACTGCTATTGCTAGGAGCAACCGGAGTAATGTCAGGTGCTTAGGCAGCCAGCCAGTGGGAGTTGTGGTGACAGGGCATGGGTGACGGAGGGTTCTGCTACAGAAGAGGTTTGTGAGCTTGGCCCCCTCTTCAGTAATCAGTGCCGACATCGCAGCATGGGGTATCCTAGGTACCTAGCTGGAGGTGTCATGGAAGAGGTGTACAGTGTGACGCTTCGGGAATTAAGAAGGCTGTGAAGAGATGTCAGGGAGAAGTCTTGTAATATCACTGGCAGTGTGGTGACATGTTGGGCTGTGCTGGTAGAGTGTGGTACAGACCTCCACCGTAAACACTCGGAATTGCTGCATTCATTGAGAGACATTACAGTCAGAGCAACCAAATGTGAGGTGTGTGCAATAAGGAAGTGACATACACAAAGGGCTAACTGTGCAAGTAAAGCAAGTAAAGTATGCTCACTTCTAAGTCAGAGTACCGCCTCAACAATGATTTCATGTGACAATGGCCTACGTCTGTGAGCACAGGCATTAGCGAGTCCCCACTTGGGTGCGTCAAGCGCTGCCCACATGTGTAGCATGATAAGTTCCATGGACAACCTTCCAGTTCCCAAGGTGACAACCCCCCACAAGGTATCAATCCTCCAGTTCCATGGTACACAAGGTGACAACCCCCCAGAAGGTATCAATCCTCCAGTTCCATGGTACACAAGGTGACAACCCCCCACAAGGTATCAATCCTCCAGTTCCATGGTACACAAGGTGACAACCCCCCAGAAGGTAACAATCCTCCAGTTCCATGGTACACAAGGTGACAACCCCCCAGAAGGTAACAATCCTCTAGTTCCATGGTACACAAGGTGACAACCCCCCACAAGGTATAAATCCTCCAGTTCCATGGTACACAAGGTGACAACCCCCCAGAAGGTATCAATCCTCCAATTCCATGGTACACAAGGTGACAACCCCCCACAAGGTATCAATCCTCCAATTCCATGGTACACAAGGTGACAACCCCACAGAAGGTAACAATCCTCCAGTTCCATGGTACATAAGATGACAACCCCCCAGAAGGTATCAATCCTCCAGTTCCATGGTACACAAGGTGACAACCCCACAGAAGGCATCAATCCTCCAGTTCCATGGTACATAAGGTGACAACCCCCCAGAAGGTATCAATCCTCCAGTTCCATGGTACACAAGGTGACAACCCCCCAGAAGCTATCAATCCTCCAGTTCCATGGTACACAAGGTGACAACCCCCCAGAAGGTATCAATCCTCCAGTTCCATGGTACACAAGGTGACAACCCCCCCAGAAGGTAAGAATCCTTCAGTTCCATGGTACACAATGTGACAACCCCCCAGAAGGTAACAATCCTCCAATTCCATGGTACACAAGGTGACAACCTCCCAGAAGGTAACAATCCTCTCGTTCCATGGTACACAAGGTGACAACCCCCTACAAGTTATTAATCCTGCAGTTCCATGGTACACAAGATGACAACCCCCCAGAAGGTATCAATCCTCCAATTCCATGGTACACAAGGTGACAACCCCCCAGAAGGTATCAATCCTCCAATTCCATGGTACACAAGGTGACAACCCCCCAGAAGGTATCAATTCTCCAATTCCATGGTACACAAGGTGACAACCCATCAGAAGGTAACAATCCTCCAGTTCCATGGTACACAAGGTGACAACCCCCCCAGAAGGTATCAATCCTCCAGTTCCATGGTACACAAGGTGACAACCCCCCAGAAGGTAACAATCCTCCAATTCCATGGTACACAAGGTGACAACCCCCCAGAAGGTATCAATCCTCCAGTTCCATGGTACACAAGGTGACAACCCCCCAGAAGGTAACAATCCTCCAGTTCCATGGTACACAAGGTGACAACCCCCCAGAAGGTATCAATCCTCCAGTTCCATGGTACACAAGGTGACAACCCCCCACAAGGTATCAATCCTCCAGTTCCATGGTACACAAGGTGACAACCCCCCAGAAGGTAACAATCCTCCAGTTCCATGGTACACAAGGTGACAACCCCCCAGAAGGTAACAATCCTCTAGTTCCATGGTACACAAGGTGACAACCCCCCAGAAGGTATCAATCCTCCAGTTCCATGGTACACAAGGTGACAACCCCCCAGAAGGTATCAATCCTCCAATTCCATGGTACACAAGGTGACAACCCCCCACAAGGTATCAATCCTCCAATTCCATGGTACACAAGGTGACAACCCCACAGAAGGTAACAATCCTCCAGTTCCATGGTACATAAGGTGACAACCCCCCAGAAGGTATCAATCCTCCAGTTCCATGGTACACAAGGTGACAACCCCACAGAAGGCATCAATCCTCCAGTTCCATGGTACATAAGGTGACAACCCCCCAGAAGGTATCAATCCTCCAGTTCCATGGTACACAAGGTGACAACCCCCCAGAAGCTATCAATCCTCCAGTTCCATGGTACACAAGGTGACAACCCCCCCAGAAGGTAAGAATCCTTCAGTTCCATGGTACACAATGTGACAACCCCCCAGAAGGTAACAATCCTCCAATTCCATGGTACACAAGGTGACAACCCCCCAGAAGGTAACAATCCTCTAGTTCCATGGTACACAAGGTGACAACCCCCTACAAATTATTAATCCTGCAGTTCCATGGTACACAAGATGACAACCCCCCAGAAGGTATCAATCCTCCAATTCCATGGTACACAAGGTGACAACCCCCCAGAAGGTATCAATCTTCCAATTCCATGGTACACAAGGTGACAACCCCCCAGAAGGTATCAATCCTCCAATTCCATGGTACACAAGGTGACAACCCACCAGAAGGTAACAATCCTCCAGTTCCATGGTACACAAGGTGACAACCCCCCAGAAGGTATCAATCCTCCAGTTCCATGGTACACAAGGTGACAACCCCCCAGAAGGTAACAATCCTCCAATTCCATGGTACACAAGGTGACAACCCCCCAGAAGGTATCAATCCTCCAGTTCCATGGTACACAAGGTGACAACCCCCCAGAAGGTAACAATCCTCCAGTTCCATGGTACACAAGGTGACAACCCCCCAGAAGGTATCAATCCTCCAGTTCCATGGTACATAAGGTGACAACCCCCCCAGAAGGTAACAATCCTCTAGTTCCATGGTACACAAGGTGACAACCCCCTACAAGTTATTAATCCTGCAGTTCCATGGTACACAAGGTGACAACCCCCCAGAAGGTATCAATCCTCCAATTCCATGGTACACAAGGTGACAACCCCCCAGAAGGTATCAATCCTCCAATTCCATGGTACACAAGGTGACAACCCCCCAGAAGGTATCAATCCTCCAATTCCATGGTACACAAGGTGACAACCCCCCAGAAGGTAACAATCCTCCAGTTCCATGGTACATAAGGTGACAACCCCCCAGAAGGTATCAATCCTCCAATTCAATGGTACACAAGGTGACAACCCCCCAGAAGGTATCAATCCTCCAGTTCCATGGTACACAAGGTGACAACCCCCCACAAGGTATCAATCCTCCAGTTCCATGGTACACAAGGTGACAACCCCCCAGAAGGTAACAATCCTCCAGTTCCATGGTACACAAGGTGACAACCCCCCAGAAGGTAACAATCCTCTAGTTCCATGGTACACAAGGTGACAACCCCCCACAAGGTATCAATCCTCCAGTTCCATGGTACACAAGGTGACAACCCCCCAGAAGGTATCAATCCTCCAATTCCATGGTACACAAGGTGACAACCCCCCACAAGGTATCAATCCTCCAATTCCATGGTACACAAGGTGACAACCCCACAGAAGGTAACAATCCTCCAGTTCCATGGTACATAAGGTGACAACCCCCCAGAAGGTATCAATCCTCCAGTTCCATGGTACACAAGGTGACAACCCCACAGAAGGCATCAATCCTCCAGTTCCATGGTACATAAGGTGACAACCCCCCAGAAGGTATCAATCCTCCAGTTCCATGGTACACAAGGTGACAACCCCCCAGAAGCTATCAATCCTCCAGTTCCATGGTACACAAGGTGACAACCCCCCCAGAAGGTAAGAATCCTTCAGTTCCATGGTACACAATGTGACAACCCCCCAGAAGGTAACAATCCTCCAATTCCATGGTACACAAGGTGACAACCCCCCAGAAGGTAACAATCCTCTAGTTCCATGGTACACAAGGTGACAACCCCCTACAAGTTATTAATCCTGCAGTTCCATGGTACACAAGATGACAACCCCCCAGAAGGTATCAATCCTCCAATTCCATGGTACACAAGGTGACAACCCCCCAGAAGGTATCAATCTTCCAATTCCATGGTACACAAGGTGACAACCCCCCAGAAGGTATCAATCCTCCAATTCCATGGTACACAAGGTGACAACCCACCAGAAGGTAACAATCCTCCAGTTCCATGGTACACAAGGTGACAACCCCCCAGAAGGTATCAATCCTCCAGTTCCATGGTACACAAGGTGACAACCCCCCAGAAGGTAACAATCCTCCAATTCCATGGTACACAAGGTGACAACCCCCCAGAAGGTATCAATCCTCCAGTTCCATGGTACACAAGGTGACAACCCCCCAGAAGGTAACAATCCTCCAGTTCCATGGTACACAAGGTGACAACCCCCCAGAAGGTATCAATCCTCCAGTTCCATGGTACATAAGGTGACAACCCCCCAGAAGGTAACAATCCTCTAGTTCCATGGTACACAAGGTGACAACCCCCTACAAGTTATTAATCCTGCAGTTCCATGGTACACAAGGTGACAACCCCCCAGAAGGTATCAATCCTCCAATTCCATGGTACACAAGGTGACAACCCCCCAGAAGGTATCAATCCTCCAATTCCATGGTACACAAGGTGACAACCCCCCAGAAGGTATCAATCCTCCAATTCCATGGTACACAAGGTGACAACCCCCCAGAAGGTAACAATCCTCCAGTTCCATGGTACATAAGGTGACAACCCCCCAGAAGGTATCAATCCTCCAATTCCATGGTACACAAGGTGACAACCCCCCAGAAGGTATCAATCCTCCAATTCCATGGTACACAAGGTGACAACCCCCCAGAAGGTATCAATCCTCCAATTCCATGGTACACAAGGTGACAACCCCCCAGAAGGTAACAATCCTCCAGTTCCATGGTACACAAGGTGACAACCCCCCAGAAGGTATCAATCCTCCAGTTCCATGGTACACAAGGTGACAACCCCCCAGAAGGTAACAATCCTCCAATTCCATGGTACACAAGGTGACAACCCCCCAGAAGGTATCAATCCCCCAGTTCCATGGTACACAAGGTGACAACCCCCCAGAAGGTAACAATCCTCCAGTTCCATGGTACACAAGGTGACAACCCCCCAGAAGGTATCAATCCTCCAGTTCCATGGTACATAAGGTGACAACCCCCCAGAAGGTATCAATCCTCCAATTCCATGGTACACAAGGTGACAACCCCCCAGAAGATATCAATCCTCCAATTCCATGGTACACAAGGTGACAACCCCCCAGAAGGTATCAATCCTCCAATTCCATGGTACACAAGGTGACAACCCCCCAGAAGGTAACAATCCTCCAGTTCCATGGTACACAAGGTGACAACCCCCCAGAAGGTATCAATCCTCCAGTTCCATGGTACACAAGGTGACAACCCCCCAGAAGGTAACAATCCTCCAATTCCATGGTACACAAGGTGACAACCCCCCAGAAGGTATCAATCCTCCAGTTCCATGGTACACAAGGTAACAACCCCCCAGAAGGTAACAATCCTCCAGTTCCATGGTACACAAGGTGACAACCCCCCAGAAGGTAACAATCCTACAGTTCCATGGTACATAAGGTGACAACCCCCCTACAAGGTATTAATCCTCCAATTCCATGGTACACAAGGTGACAACCCCCCAGAAGGTAACAATCCTCCAGTTCCATGTTACACAAGGTGACAACCCCCCAGAAGGTATCAATCCTCCAGTTCCATGGTACACAAGGTGACAACCCCCCAGAAGGTAACAATCCTCCAGTTCCATGGTACACAAGGTGACAACCCCCCAGAAGGTAACAATCCTACAGTTCCATGGTACATAAGGTGACAACCCCCCTACAAGGTATTAATCCTCCAATTCCATGGTACACAAGGTGACAACCCCCCAGAAGGTAACAATCCTCCAGTTCCATGTTACACAAGGTGACAACCCCCCAGAAGGTATCAATCCTCCAGTTCCATGGTACACAAGGTGACAACCCCCAGAAGGTAACAATCCTCCAGTTCCATGGTACACAAGGTGACAACCCCCCAGAAGGTATCAATCCTCCAGTTCCATGGTACATAAGGTGACAACCCCCTACAAGGTATTAATCCTCCAATTCCATGGTACTCAAGGCGACAACCCCCCAGAAGGTATCAATCCTCCAATTCCATGGTACACAAGGTGACAACCCCCCAGAAGGTATCAATCCTCCAATTCCATGTTACATAAGGTGACAACCCCTCAGAAGGTATCAATCCTCCAGTTCCATGGTACACAAGGTGACAACCCCCCAGAAGGTAAGAATCCTCCAATTCCATGGTACACAAGGTGACAACCCCCCAGAAGGTATCAATCCTCCAGTTCCATGGTACACAAGGTGACAACCCCCCAGAAGGTAACAATCCTCCAGTTCCATGGTACACAAGGTGACAACCCCCCAGAAGGTATCAATCCTCCAGTTCCATGGTACATAAGGTGACAACCCCCCTACAAGATATTAATCCTCCAATTCCATGGTACACAAGGTGACAACCCCCCAGAAGGTATCAATCCTCCAATTCCATGGTACACAAGGTGACAACCCCCCAGAAGGTATCAATCCTCCAATTCCATGTTACATAAGGTGACTACCCCCCAGAAGGTATCAATCCTCCAGTTCCATGGTACACAAGGTGACAACCCCCCAGAAGGTAACAATCCTCCAATTCCATGTTACATAAGGTGACAACCCCCCAGAAGGTATCAATCCTCCAGTTCCATGTTACACAAGGTGACAACCCCCCAGAAGGTAACAATCCTCCAATTCCATGGTACACAAGGTGACAACCCCCCAGAAGGTATCAATCCCCCAGTTCCATGGTACACAAGGTGACAATCCCCCAGAAGGTAACAATCCTCCAGTTCCATGGTACACAAGGTGACAACCCCCCAGAAGGTAACAATCCTCCAGTTCCATGGTACACAAGGTGACAACCCCCCAGAAGGTATCAATCCTCCAGTTCCATGGTACACAAGGTGACAACCCCCCTACAAGGTATTAATCCTCCAATTCCATTGTACACAAGGTGACAACCCCCCTGAAGGTATCAATCCTCCAATTCCATGGTACACAAGGTGACAACTCCCCAGAAGGTATCAATCCTCCAATTCCATGTTACATAAGGTGACAACTCCCCAGAAGGTATCAATCCTCCAGTTCCATGGTACACAAGGTGACAACCCCCCTACAAGGTATCAATCCTCCAGTTCCATGGTACACAAGGTGACAACCCCCCTACAAGGTAACAATCCTCCAGTTCCATGGTACACAAGGTGACAACCCCCCTACAAGGTAACAATCCTCCAATTCCATAGTACATAAGGTGACAACCCCCCTACAAGGTAACAATCCTCCAATTCCATGGTACATAAGGTGACAACCCCCCTACAAGGTATTAATCCTCCAGTTCCATGGTACACAAGGTGACAACCCCACAGAGGGTAACAATCCTCCAGTTCTATGGTACACAAGGTGACAACCCCCCTACAAGGTATTAATCCTCCAGTTCCATGGTACACAAGGTCACAACCCCCCTACAAGGTATTAATCCTCCAGTTCCATGGTACACAAGGTGACAACCCCCCACAAGGTATCAATCCTCCAGTTCCATGGTACACAAGGTGACAACCCCCCAGAAGGTAACAATCCTCCAGTTCCATGGTACACAAGGTGACAACCCCTCAGAAGGTATCAATCCTCCAATTCCATGGTACACAAGGTGACAACCCCCCAGAATGTATCAATCCTCCAATTCCATGTTACATAAGGTGACAACCCCCCAGAAGGTATCAATCCTCCAGTTACATGTTACACAAGGTGACAACCCCCCAGAAGGTAACAATCCTCCAATTCCATGGTACACAAGGTGACAACCCCCCAGAAGGTATCAATCCCCCAGTTCCATGGTACACAAGGTGACAATCCCCCAGAAGGTAACAATCCTCCAGTTCCATGGTACACAAGGTGACAACCCCCCAGAAGGTAACAATCCTCCAGTTCCATGGTACACAAGGTGACAACCCCCAGAAGGTATCAATCCTCCAGTTCCATGGTACACAAGGTGACAACCCCCCTACAAGGTATTAATCCTCCAATTCCATTGTACACAAGGTGACAACCCCCCTGAAGGTATCAATCCTCCAATTCCATGGTACACAAGGTGACAACTCCCCAGAAGGTATCAATCCTCCAATTCCATGTTACATAAGGTGACAACCCCCCAGAAGGTATCAATCCTCCAGTTCCATGGTACACAAGGTGACAACCCCCCTACAAGGTATCAATCCTCCAGTTCCATGGTACACAAGGTGACAACCCCCCTACAAGGTAACAATCCTCCAGTTCCATGGTACACAAGGTGACAACCCCCCTACAAGGTAACAATCCTCCAATTCCATGGTACATAAGGTGACAACCCCCCTACAAGGTAACAATCCTCCAATTCCATGGTACATAAGGTGACAACCCCCCTACAAGGTAACAATCCTCCAGTTCCATGGTACACAAGGTGACAACCCCCCTACAAGGTAACAATCCTCCAATTCCATGGTACATAAGGTGACAACCCCCCTACAAGGTAACAATCCTCCAATTCCATGGTACACAAGGTGACAACCCACCTACAAGGTATTAATCCTCCAGTTCCATGGTACACAAGGTGACAACCCCCCACAAGGTATCAATCCTCCAGTTCCATGGTACACAAGGTGACAACCCCCCAGAAGGTAACAATCCTCCAGTTCCATGGTACACAAGGTGACAACCCCCCAGAAGGTAACAATCCTCCAGTTCCATGGTACACAAGGTGACAACCCCCCAGAAGGTATCAATCCTCCAGTTCCATGGTACACAAGGTGACAACCCCTCAGAAGGTAACAATCCTCCAGTTCCATGGTACACAAGGTGACAACCCCCCAGAAGATCTATGTTTTGATTGTATTCTGCTCACCTGTATACTAGCTCATGTGAGGATCGATGTGCCTGTGTATTCTCAGCTTTATACCATAATATAGACATCTGGATGGTTTTTATTATAATCATTTCCTACAGATGATCTCCCTTACTTGTAGGTAAAGCAGATCTCCAGCAGAGCACTCTACTGTGTAGGAATGTCTAGCTCCGCCCACACAGGTAGTCGGATCGTCCTCTATATAGCATGTAATCATCAGGCGGACAATGATTATTTAGTTATGTTAATGAGCTCCTCTCTCTCTCTCGCTCTCTCTCCCGGTTGCTATGACACAGGGCTCCTTGGTAACAAGGCCTGGGAATGCAGCAAAGCCTGGCCGAGTATGATCGTGTCTGTACACAGTGATTGCCGGGATCTGATAACGGAGGGGAAGGTAGGGATCGGAGCGGGCCGGGTATGGGATTTATTAATGGGCTCAGCTGTGATCTCACCCCATGTAGATAGTCACTGTGTGTGCGCTGTGTGCGCTGTGTGTACTGTGTGTGCTGTGTGTACTGTGTGTGCTGTGTGCGCTGTGTGCGCTGTGTGTACTGTGTGTGCGCTGTGTGTGCTGTGTGTACTGTGTGTGCTGTGTGTGCTGTGTGCGCTGTGTGTACTGTGTGCGCTGTGTGCACTGTGTGTGCTGTGTGCGCTGTGTGTACTGTGTGCGCTGTGTGTGCTGTGTGTACTGTGTGTGCTGTGTGCGCTGTGTGTACTGTGTGCGCTGTGTGTACTGTGTGTGCTGTGTGCGCTGTGTGTACTGTGTGCGCTGTGTGTGCTGTGTGTGTGCTGTGTGCGCTGTGTGTACTGTGTGTGCTGTGTGTACTGTGTGCGCTGTGTGTACTGTGTGCGCTGTGTGTACTGTGTGCGCTGTGTGTACTGTGTGTGCTGTGTGCGCTGTGTGCGCTGTGTGTGCTGTGTGTGTGCTGTGTGCGCTGTGTGTACTGTGTGTGCACTGTGTGCGCTGTGTGTACTGTGTGCGCTGTGTGTACTGTGTGCGCTGTGTGCGCTGTGTGTGCTGTGTGCGCTGTGTGTGCTGTGTGCGCTGTGTGTACTGTGTGTGCTGTGTGCGCTGTGTGTACTGTGTGCTGTGTGTACTGTGTGTGCTGTGTGTACTTTGTGTGCTGTGAGCTGTGTGTGCTGTGTGCGCTGTGTGTGCTGTGTGCGCTGTGTGTGCTGTACTGTGTGTGCTGTGTGCGCTGTGTGTACTGTGTGCGCTGTGTGTACTGTGTGTGCTGTGTGTACTGTGTGCGCTGTGTGTACTGTGTGTGCTGTGTGCGCTGTGTGTACTGTGTGCGCTGTGTGTACTGTGTGCGCTGTGTGTACTGTGTGCGCTGTGTGTGCTGTGTGCGCTGTGTGTACTGTGTGTGCTGTGTGTGCTGTGTGCGCTGTGTGTACTGTGTGCGCTGTGTGTACTGTGTGTGCTGTGTGCGCTGTGTGTACTGTGTGCGCTGTGTGTACTGTGTGCGCTGTGTGTACTGTGTGCGCTGTGTGTACTATGTGTGCTGTGTGCGCTGTGTGCACTGTGTGTGCTGTGTGCGCTGTGTGTACTGTGTGTGCTGTGTGCGCTGTGTGTACTGTGTGCCCTGTGTGCGCTGTGTGTACTGTGTTTGCTGTGTGCGCTGTGTGTACTGTGTTTGCTGTGTGTACTGTGTGCGCTGTGTGTACTGTGTGCGCTGTGTGTACTGTGTGCGCTGTGTGTACTGTGTGCGCTGTGTGTACTGTGTGCGCTGTGTGTACTGTGTGCGCTGTGTGCGCTGTGTGCGCTGTGTGCGCTGTGTGTACTGTGTTTGCTGTGTGCGCTGTGTGTACTATGTGCGCTGTGTGCACTGTGTGTACTGTGTGCGCTGTGTGCGCTGTGTGTACTGTGTTTGCTGTGTGTACTGTGTGCGCTGTGTGTACTGTGTGCGCTGTGTGTACTGTGTGCGCTGTGTGTACTGTGTGCGCTGTGTGTACTGTGTGCGCTGTGTGTACTGTGTGGGGAAGTCTCTGCAGAGAAGTTAAGGCTGAGTATTAATGTATCCATCCATTGTAAGTCAGAGACAGGAGTGAGAGATCTTCCTGGTCACCTACCTGGACCATGGCTGCTGTATAGACAGACCTGTCACCTACCTGGACCATGGCTGTATAGACAGACCTGTTACCTACCTGGACCATGGCTGTATAGACAGACCTGTTACCTACCTGGACCATGGCTGTATAGAGAGACCCTGAGCTGTCACCTACCTGGACCATGGCTGTATAGACAGACCTGTCACCTACCTGGACCATGGCTGTATAGACAGACCCGTCACCTACCTGGACCATGGCTGTATAGACAGACCCGGAGCTGTCACTTAGCTGTCCTAGGGGGCCCATTCACACTTTGCCGCTCTTGCACATGACATTGTGTGTTAGGCTCCATTCACACCTTTGCGTTCCGGGTTAGTGCGCAGAAACGCAGGGTTCTGCATGTGCGTATCACACTTGCGGTTAATGACACCCTGAACGCAGCTAGCAAACGTGCGTTGGGTCAAGCGTAAAACACACAGGGATGACTGCCAAAAAAAGTGCAGAAGCTACTTTGGCATGTTTGTCATGCGTAGCTCAGCCCATTGGATGAGACTGGGTTCACACTATTGCAAACACAGACATCGCATGTAATTCACACCGCATTGCTGTGCAGATCACATGCGATGTCTGTGCAATGCGAATTCAGCCATACAATTTGTATGGCTCAACTCACATTGTATTCACACGAAAAATGCAGCAAGAACCTTTTTTCTCCCCGCATTGGAATCGGTTTGCATAGTTGTTCCCACCCATGCGATCCGATTCCTGTCCAGAGTCACTGTGATTTGCAAACGGATCAGGGAGTGTCATTAACTTTGTATTGACACCCGCAGCGGTTCGCAGAGGGCAGTGTGAACTGCCTAGGAAGGAGATGCGAAGCGGGAACCCACACTGGAATCACACTGGTTCCCGCATCGGAAATGTGTGAACCCAGCCTTGGGCGAAGGAGATGCGATGCGGGAACCCACACTGGAATCGCGCTGGTTCCCGCATCAGATATGTGTGAACCCAGCCTTGGGCGAAGGAGATGCGATGCGGGAACCCACACTGGAATCGCGCTGGTTCCTGCATCGGAAATGTGTGAACCCAGCCTTGGGCGAAGGAGATGCGATGCGGGAACCCACACTGGAATCGCGCTGGTTCCCGCATCGGAAATGTGTGAACCCAGCCTTGGGCGAAGGAGATGCGATGCGGGAACCTGCACTGGGTTCCTGCATTGCCTTAGGCTGGGTGCACACATATGCGATGCGGGAACCGCTGCGGGTGTCAATACAAAGTTAATGACACCCGCAGATCGCAGTGCAAACTGTGAATTTGGACAGGAATCGGATCGCATGGGTGTGAACAACTATACAGACATCGCATGTGATTTGCTCAGGAATGCAGTGCGAATCACATGCGATGTCTGTGTCCGGTGTGAACCCGGACTCAGTGTACTTCAGCGTTGATCTCTTGGGGAAAGGACAAATACTCCCTTGTAGTGGGGATGCCCCCACCCTGTTATGGTTAAATGCTTGTGTACATCTAGCATTCTGTACCTCCAACTATCCTGGATTTGGCGGGGCAGCCCTGAGATTTAAAAAAAAATCCTCAAATCTGGGCTGAGTCCTAATACTTGGCTCCATTAATTTTATCTGGCAGGGGCAAACTAAGATGGGCTCGGCATCACTTGAGGGGGTGCTCGGGATCCCAGGCCCCACGATTGTTCTATCTATGGCAGACAGCATCTGTCCCGTCTATTACCTGTTACAGTAATTCACTTCAGAGCCGACGTAAGGGATACGAGGATATGTGCTGCAGGGCACTTTGGGAGGGAAGGAGGAGAGAAGTAAAGGTGGGTGGATTTGTACTAGAAGGGGAAGAGGTTTGTGTTTGGGAGAAGGGGATTTGGGGGAAGGAGGATTTGTGCTGGAAAGGAGGGAGGGAGGGTTGAATTGTGCCAAGGTGGGGGAAATGTGCTTGGAGGCGGGGGGGGGGTTTGGGGGGTGGAAGAGGATTTGTGCTAGAGAGGATTGGGAGAGGAAAGGATATGTGCCAGGATGTGGGGGTTGTGCTGGAAGGAGGATTTGGGAAAGAGGATTCATACTGATGGGGGGGGGGGGGGATTAGTTCAGGGAGAGGGGATAAGGGGAAGGAGAATTTAAACTGGGGGGAGGGGCGTGGTGTAATAAGGGTTTGTGCTGGGAGGGGGGATTTGAAGGGTGGGAAATAATTTGTGCTGGGAGAGGGGATTTAGGGTGGAGGATTTGCGCCAGAAGTGGGGAGAGGATTTGTGCTGGGAGGGGGGATTTGGAGGGTGGATAATAATTTGTGCTGGGAGAGGGGATTTAGGGTGGAGGATTTGTGCCTGAAGTGGGGAGAGGATTTGTGCTGGGAGGGGGGATTTGGAGGGTGGATAATAATTTGTGCTGGGAGAGGGGATTTAGGGTGAAGGATTTGAGCCAGAAGTGGGGAGAGGATTTGTGCTGGGAGGGGGGATTTGGAGGGTGGATAATAATTTGTGCTGGGAGGGGGGATTTGGAGGGTGGATAATAATTTGTGCTGGGAGGGGGGATTTAGGGGGGAGGATTTGAGCTAGAAGTGGGGAGAGGATTTGTGCTGGGAGGGGGGATTTGGAGGGTGGATAATAATTTGTGCTGGGAGGGGGGATTTGGAGGGTGGATAATAATTTGTGCTGGGAGGGGGGATTTAGGGGGGAGGATTTGTGCCAGAAGTGGGGAGAGGATTTGTGCTGGGAGGGGGGATTTGGAGGGTGGATAATAATTTGTGCTGGGAGGGGGGATTTAGGGGGGAGGATTTGTGCCAGAAGTGGGGAGAGGATTTGTGCTGGGAGGGGGGATTTGGAGGGTGGATAATAATTTGTGCTGGGAGAGGGGATTTAGGGTGGAGGATTTGAGCCAGAAGTGGGGAGAGGATTTGTGCTGGGAGGGGGGACTTTGATTGTGGATAATAATTTGTGCTGAGAGAGGGGATTTAGGGGGGGGGATTTGAGCCAGAAGTGAGGAGAGGATTTGTGCTGGGAGGGGGGACTTTGATTGTGGATAATAATTTGTGCTGGGAGAGGGGATTTAGGGTGGAGGATTTGTGCCAGAAGTGGGGAGAGGATTTGTGCTGGGAGGGGGGATTTGGAGGGTGGATAATAATTTGTGCTGGGAGAGGGGATTTAGGGTGGAGGATTTGTGCCTGAAGTGGGGAGAGGATTTGTGCTGGGAGGGGGGATTTGGAGGGTGGATAATAATTTGTGCTGGGAGAGGGGATTTAGGGTGAAGGATTTGAGCCAGAAGTGGGGAGAGGATTTGTGCTGGGAGGGGGGATTTGGAGGGTGGATAATAATTTGTGCTGGGAGGGGGGATTTGGAGGGTGGATAATAATTTGTGCTGGGAGGGGGGATTTAGGGGGGAGGATTTGAGCTAGAAGTGGGGAGAGGATTTGTGCTGGGAGGGGGGATTTGGAGGGTGGATAATAATTTGTGCTGGGAGGGGGGATTTGGAGGGTGGATAATAATTTGTGCTGGGAGGGGGGATTTAGGGGGGAGGATTTGTGCCAGAAGTGGGGAGAGGATTTGTGCTGGGAGGGGGGATTTGGAGGGTGGATAATAATTTGTGCTGGGAGGGGGGATTTAGGGGGGAGGATTTGTGCCAGAAATGGGGAGAGGATTTGTGCTGGGAGGGGGGATTTGGAGGGTGGATAATAATTTGTGCTGGGAGAGGGGATTTAGGGTGGAGGATTTGAGCCAGAAGTGGGGAGAGGATTTGTGCTGGGAGGGGGGACTTTGATTGTGGATAATAATTTGTGCTGAGAGAGGGGATTTAGGGGGGGGGATTTGAGCCAGAAGTGAGGAGAGGATTTGTGCTGGGAGGGGGGACTTTGATTGTGGATAATAATTTGTGCTGGGAGAGGGGATTTAGGGTGGAGGATTTGTGCCAGAAGTGGGGAGAGGATTTGTGCTTGGAGGGGGGATTTGGAAAAGAGGATTTGTGCTGTGAAGGATTTGTAGCAGAATACATATTGGCCTAAATTGATAAAGAAATTTTACATTTTTTATTGGATGTGTTTTATAGCAGAAAGTAAAAAAATATTGTTTTTTTTATTCAAAATTGTCTCTCTTTTTTTGTTTATAGCGCAAAAAATAAAACACGCAGAGGTGATCAAATACCACCAAAAGAAAGCTCTATTTGTGGGAAAAAAAGGACATCAATTTTATTTGGTTGCAGTGTGCGCAATTGTCAGTTAACGCAACGCAGTGCCGTATCGCAAAAAATGGCCTGGTCAGGAAGGGGGTAAAACCTTCCGGGGCTGAAGTGGTTAAGGTAGGCTCAGACAAAGTGTTAGCTCTCTGTCTATTTTCAGTGTGTTCAAAACCAAATGTAATGGAAGTGTTTTTTAATGATTGTGCTAAGGGTTATATGTGTCTGTAGGACTCTTGATTGTTGCAGAATATTTAAACCATATATTATAGGTACAAGGAAGCCTGGGTTTTGTTTACCCACATGTGCTGGAGGTCACTATCTCCCTGAAGTGTCCATCATTCTCTAGTTCTAAATGTGGGAGGTACCCTACGCTCTGGCGGTGGACTGTAGGGTTATGGACTCTGCACGGGACTCAGGGGACCTGCAAGAGCCGGAGCATGGAGAAGGAGGGGAGGGAAGGACTGGTCTTACTGCCTGGTGGGGGCCTGTAAAACTGATTTTCCTGGAGCTCCTAGATATGAATGAGCATTTAACCCTTGACATAAAAGAGTTCCCACTGCAAGGGAGGATTACTTCCTTTCCCTGAGTTCAGCTTTAAGACAAGTGCACTTATCCATTTTGCCTATTTGCTCTGAACTAAAAATCCTGGCCACACCTGCACATTACAACTAGGCTTGTGCAATTTGTTTCGTAACGAATCGAAATTCGTCCGAATTTAGCAACTTTCGGACATTCGGAAGCATTCAAATAAAATCGAATCCGAAATAAATGATATCGCAAATAGCGATTGCCCAAATGTCTTCGGCATAATTCGTTATGAAAAAAGTTACGAATGTACAAATTCATTGGAAGCACAATAACCCTCTGCTCTGCTCTCTGCTTCTCCCTCACCGTGCTAAACTCCCTCTCAAAATGGTGTACAGGGGCGGAGGCTATAGCTGCATGTAAAAAACGAAAGTAAAATACGAGATTTCGAATCGTTACAAATAACCGCTATGTATTTAGAAAAGTACAAATTCATTCGAAGCACATTAGGCATAATAGGCAGCGTCGTTGTGAGTAGGGATGAGCTTCGTGTTCGAGTCGAACATACGTTCGACTCGAACATCGGCTGTTCGATCGTTCGACGAAGATCGAACGATTTGGGCCGTTCGCGCCAAATTCGAGTGACGCGAACGGCCCACAATGCACTACGCCATCGCAGTGTCATCCAGGCGCTGTGATTGGCCAAGCATGCACTGTGACCCTGCATGCTTGGCCAATCACAGCGCCGGCAGCGAGGAGAGCAATGATTGGCCACAGGCAGGATGCCTGTGGCCAATTATTCTTGAGGGGGTTTAGTACACGCCCCACACTATAAAAGGCCGCCAGCGCGGCGGCCTTGTGTAGTGTGTTCCGGAGCAGGGAAAGAGAAGCATAGGCAGGGACAGTGTCATTATTTTTCCTTTACTAATCCTGGATTCCTTGTGTTTAGGGACAAATAAGGATAGGTAGGGAGAGTGTCAGTGTGTTATTCTGTGCTAAACCTTGTTTGTAGGGACAGAGAAGGACAGTGAGGGAAAGTGTCAGTGTGCTATTCTGTTCTAAACCAATCTTGCTGAACCATATTTGAAATCCTTGAGTTTAGGGACAGAGAGGTACAGTAAGGGAAAGTGTCAGTGTGCTATTCTGTGCTAAATCTTGTTTGTAGGGACAGAGTAGGACAGTGAGTGAAACTGACAGTGTGCTATTCTGTTCTAAACCAATCTTGCTGAACCATATTTGAAATCCTTGAGTTTAGGGACAGAGAGGTACAGTGAGGGAAAGTGTCAGTGTGCTATTCTGTGCTAAATCTTGTTTGTAGGGACAGAGTAGGACAGTGAGTGAAACTGACAGTGTGCTATTCTGTGCTAAATCTTGTTTGTAGGGACAGAGAGGTACAGTGAGTGAAACTGACAGTGTGCTATTCTGTTCTAAACCAATCTTGCTGAACCATATTTGAAATCCTTGAGTTTAGGGACAGAGAAGGACACTCGTGGAAACTATCAGTGTGCTATTCTGTGCTAAATCTTGTTTGTAGGGACAGAGTAGGACAGTGAGTGAAACTGACAGTGTGCTACTCTGTTCTAAACCAATCTTGCTGAACCATATTTGAAATCCTTGAGTTTAGGGACTGAGAGGTACAGTGAGGGAAAGTGTCAGTGTGCTATTCTGTGCTAAATCTTGTTTGTAGGGACAGAGTAGGACAGTGAGTGAAACTGACAGTGTGCTATTCTGTTCTAAACCAATCTTGCTGAACCATATTTGAAATCCTTGAGTTTAGGGACAGAGAAGGACACTCGTGGAAACTATCAGTGTGCTATTCTGTGCTAAATCTTGTTTGTAGGGACAGAGTAGGACAGTGAGTGAAACTGACAGTGTGCTACTCTGTTCTAAACCAATCTTGCTGAACCATATTTGAAATCCTTGAGTTTAGGGACTGAGAGGTACAGTGAGGGAAAGTGTCAGTGTGCTATTCTGTGCTAAATCTTGTTTGTAGGGACAGAGTAGGACAGTGAGTGAAACTGACAGTGTGCTATTCTGTTCTAAACTAATCTTGCTGAACCATATTTGAAATCCTTGAGTTTAGGGACAGAGAAGGACACTCGTGGAAACTATCAGTGTGCTATTCTGTGCTAAATCTTGTTTGTAGGGACAGAGTAGGACAGTGAGGGAAAGTGTCAGTGTGCTATTCTGTTCTAAACCAATCTTGCTGAACCATATTTGAAATCCTTGAGTTTAGGGACAGAGAAGGACACTCGTGGAAACTCTCAGTGTGCTATTCTGTGCTAAATCTTGTTTGTAGGGACAGAGAGGTACAGTGAGTGAAACTGACAGTGTGCTATTCTGTTCTAAACCAATCTTGCTGAACCATATTTGAAATCCTTGAGTTTAGGGACAGAGAAGGACACTCGTGGAAACTCTCAGTGTGCTATTCTGTGCTAAATCTAGTTTGTAGGGACAGAGTAGGACAGTGAGTGAAACTGACAGTGTGCTATTCTGTGCTAAACCAATCTTGCTGAAGTATATTGCAAATCCTTGTGTTTAGGGACAGAGAAGGATAGGCAGGGGACAGTGTCAGTGTCATTGTTGCTAAGCCTCCTGCACAGTATACACCTGAAGGTAGCCCTTATTGCTGTTTTTCCCATCTCCCTGCAGGCCATCCATTAAAATGTCTGGAAGGCAAACAAGGAGAGGCAGACAGTCAGGAGGCAAAAAAAGAGGGCAAGCAGGCTCTGTGTCTGGGGGCAACAGTGCTGGTCGTGGACGCGGTGCATTGTCATCAGCACATGGCCATGGGACACGCTTGTCCTTCTTTTCGGCAGCTGGACATGTTGAGCCACATCATGCCGAAGACTTGGTAGAGTGGATGACCAAGCCCACCTCATCCTCCCTCACCCAGGCTCAGGGTACTGGCAAAGCAGCTGCCAAAGCGTCCTCTTCTCTGGTATCATTATCTTCATTAGTCAATCCTTCCCTAGACCCACCATGTCCTCCTCCTGAGGAGTCCCCCGAACTGTTTGAGCACAGTGTTGGGTACATGCTCCAGGAGGATGCCCAGCGTTTCGAAGGATCTGATGATGATACCCAGATAGAGGAAGGCAGTAGCGTGAGAGCAGAGAGAGGGGATGCTCAAGAAGGACACCAATCTGGCAGTCATGCTCCAGCAGCTGCAGCATACTGCCAGATTGGCTCCAGTGATGAGGAGGGAGGGGATGATGAGGTCACTGACTCCACGTGGGTGCCTAATAGGAGAGAGGAGGAGGAGGAGGATGAGGAGGAGGCACATCTCCAACGAGGCAGGATGCCCTTGGGTGGCCAGCGTATGGGCAGCACACCGACGGAATCACACCGCAGAGCTCCGCCTGTGCAGGGCGCTGCCTCTGCCCGTCATTCAAAAAGTTCTTTTGTGTGGGCCTTTTTTGAGGCGAGTGCATCAGATCGCACAGCTGCTGTTTGCAACATATGTCTCAAGCGTATATCGCGTGGCCAAAACATCAGCCGCTTGGGCACCACATGCTTGATCAGACATATGTTGACCTGCCATGCAGCTCGTTGGCAAGCCTACCTTAAAGACCCACACCAAAGAACAAAGCTGACCTCTTCTTGCACCGCATCAGCTGGGATCTACAACCCCACTATACCTTCAGTCCTCTCTGAAACCTGCTCTGAGAGGAATGAAGGTGTAGAATTAGGTGTGTCACAGCCAAGTACTTGCGGGCACTCTGCTAGCAGTACACCGACGTCCGATTCTAGCAGGCAAATTTCCCTGCCCCAGCTGCTGGACCGTCGAAAGAAGTTCACTCCCAGCCATCCACATGCCCAGCGGTTGAATGCTAGCTTGGCTAAATTGCTAGCGCTTCAACTGCTGCCTTTTCAGTTGGTAGACTCGGCCCCCTTCCGTGAGTTTGTGCAATGTGCGGTTCCTCAGTGGCAGGTTCCCAAACGCCACTTTTTCTCACGGAAGGCGATTCCGGCTCTCTACAGGCATGTGGAAGGCAATGTCTTGGCCTCGCTGGACAGGGCGGTCAGCGGTAAGGTGCATATTACCGCTGACTCATGGTCCAGCAGGCATGGACAGGGACGTTACCTTTCTTTCACGGCCCATTGGGTCACTCTTTTGGCAGCTGGGAAGGATGCAGGACAAGGTGCAGTAGTGTTGGAGGTTGTTCCACCGCCACGCCTCCAAAATGCTACTACTGGTTGTGACACACCTCTCTCCTCCACCCCCTCCTCTTCTTCTTCCTCCATGGCCTCTTCCTGTGGTTTGTCCTCGGAACCAGCGGTGCTCCGTAGGCGTTCAAGGGGCTACGCAAGTACGCAGGCAAAAAGATGCCATGCCGTGCTTGCGCTGGTGTGTTTGGGGGACAGGAGCCACACTGGGGCAGAGGTCCTGTCTGCTCTGCAGGGGCAGGCCGAGAGGTGGTTGACGCCATGCCAGCTTAAGCCAGGAATGGTGGTTTGCGACAATGGCACCAACCTCCTCTCCGCCCTCCGACAGGGACAACTGACCCATGTGCCCTGTATGGCTCACGTCCTTAACCTGGTGGTGCAGCGGTTCTTGGGCAGGTACCCGGGCTTACAGGATGTCCTGAGGCAGGCCAGGAAAGTCTGTGTGCATTTCCGCAGATCTTATAATGCCAGTGCTCGCCTGGCTGAGCTGCAAAAGGAGTTGAACCTGCCCAAGAACCGCCTTATATGTGACATGCCCACCAGGTGGAACTCAACGTTGGCCATGCTGCAGCGGCTGCACACGCAGCAGAGGGCCATCAATGAGTACCTGTGCGACTACGGCACCAGGACAGGGTCAGGGGAGCTTGGGTTTTTTTCACCACGCCAGTGGGGCATGATCAGGGATGCATGCACTGTCCTGGCACCATTTGAGGAGGCCACGAGGATGGTGAGCAGTGACAGTGCATGCATCAGTGACACTGTACCTCTTGTCCACCTGTTGGAGCACACGCTGCGTGGAATAATGGACAGGGCACTTGAGGCAGAACAGAGGCAGGAAGAGGAGGACTTCCTTGCCTCTCAAGGCCCCCTTTACCCTGACAGTGTTCCTTCTGTCCCACCCATCGCACAGGAAGAGGAGGAGGAGGAGGATTGTGTCAGCATGGAGGTGGAGGCTGGCACTCAGCATCATCAGCAGCAGTCTTTTAGGGATGATTTACAGTCCCAAGAAACCAGTGGACTTGTACGTGGCTGGGAGGAGGTGGCTGCGGATCATGTCGTCCTTAGTGACCCAGAGGACTCCGGACTGAATGCCTCAGCTAACCTACGCTGCATGGCCTCCCTGATCCTGCAAAGTCTGCGGAAGGATCCTCGTATTCTTCGGATCAAGGAGAGGGACCATTACTGGCTGGCCACTCTCCTTGATCCACGGTACAAGGGTAAGGTTGCGGACCTTATGTTACCATCGCAGAGGGAGCAGAGGATGAGACAACTCCGGGAGGCCTTGCAGAAAGGTCTGTGCAACGCGTTCCCAGAGACTGGGAGGTTACAAACTCCTGGTCCTGGACAACGAGTTGCTGAGGCTTCGGCCAGTCAAAGAAGGAGCGGTGGGGAAGGTGGCCGTCTGACCGATGCGTTCAGACAATTCTTTAGTCCGCAGCCCCAAAGTATGATCGTTTCCAGCAACCATCGCCAGCGTCTGATATACATGGTGCAGGAATACCTAGGGGCAAGGTCAGACTTGGACACCTTCCCCACCGAAAATCCTCTGGCTTACTGGGTCTTGAGGATGGATCACTGGCCAGAGCTTGCACAGTATGCAATTGAGCTACTGGCCTGTCCTGCATCCAGCGTTCTTTCAGAACGCACATTCAGTGCTGCTGGAGGATTTGTCACGGATCACAGGGTGCGCCTGTCCACCGACTCGGTTGATCGACTGACTTTCATCAAGATGAACCAGTCTTGGATCACCACCAGCTACCACACACCTGATGCTGATATAACAGACTAATTGATTTTAAAATGTCACATCCCTTCAAGACTGATGCTGATGCTGAGTTCCTGTGCTGTTATGTTGACTAGCTATCCTCCTCCTCCTCCTCCTCAATGATCCGATTAATGATGATAGCTTGGAAGATCATTTTGGTTTATGGGTGCCGCCACCAGTGGCTAAGGCCCAATTTTTCAGCCCCTGTTTAACAGGGGCGTGTAATTACAATTTTTGATGCAATACTTTGCAACAGGCCTCATTGCTGTGCTCCAAGTACAGTATCTGTGAGGGGTTGCAGTGTTGTGCCACCAGTGCCTAAGGCCCAATTTTTCAGCCCATGTTCAACAGGGGCATGCAATTATAATTATTGATCTAATAATTCACAGCAGGGCCCATTGCTGCGCCCACCAAGAGTAACTGTCAGGCCTTACAGTATTGTGTCAACACCACCACCACCACCACCACCACCAAAGGCCCAATTTTTCAGCCCCTGTTCAACAGGGGCATGCAATTCTAATTATTGATCTAATAATTCACAGCAGGGCCCATTTCTGCGCCCACCAAGAGTAACTGTCAGGCCTTACAGTGTTGTGTCAACACCACCACCACCACCAACAAAGGCCCAATTTTTCAGCCCCTGTTCAACAGGGGCATGCAATTCTAATTATTGATCTAATAATTCACAGCAGGGCCCATTGCTGCGCCCACCAAGAGTAACTGTCAGGCCTTACAGTGTTGTGTCAACACCACCAAAGGCCCAATTTTTCAGACCCTGTTCAACAGGGGCATGCAATTATAATTATTGATCTAATAATTCACAGCAGGGCCCATTGCTGCGCCCACCAAGAGTAACTGTCAGGCCTTACAGTGTTGTGGCACCAGCACCACCATCAAAGGCCCAATTTTTACTACCACTGTTCAACAATTATATGTTATTACAATTCCTGATATAATAGTTGACAGCGGGGCGTTCCAGCACCCACCAAGAGTAACTGTGAGTGCTTACAGTGTTGTGCCAACACCAACACCTAAGGGGCCAATTTCTGCAGAGTATATACGGCAGGTCCCTACTTTCAAACATCCAACTTACAAATGACTACTACTTGCAAACGGAAGAAGACAACAGGAAGTGAGAGGAAATCTACCCCTTGGAAGGAAAATTCTCTCCTGTAAGAATTAATATGGGAGAAAGGTGTCTCCTCTCTACTGATGCTTTATCACCAATCCTTGTTTCAATAAAAACACCACATTTCAAAAACAGTTGTCATTGGGACGCAAAGTGAGGTGAAATGTTCTGAACAGGGGCACAGACAGCAAAAAAAATGTTACAGGGGTGATAACCCTTCCCTATGTTTTCCAAAAAGCTTAAAAATAGGTATTTGGCCTGGAGCTACACTTAAACAATGTAGCTGTTTAAAATTACAAACAGATTCTACATAAGAACAAACCTACAGTCCCTGTCTTGTATGCACCGCCTGTATACGGCTGTTCAGAGTATATAGGGCCTTTTTTATTTTGTGTGCGGGGTTCCCCTTAATATCCATACAAGACCCAAAGGGGCTGGTAATGGGCTGGGGTAGGGGGGGTTGATGGGGTAGCTATGCCATTTTTCTTAAAGATTTTCATCCATATTACCGGGACCAGACATTACATTAAAGCCGCAAGCAGTTTTAAATGGCTTTTTTTTCCTTTAGAAATGTTATTTTGTGCAGGGACAGTTCTAAACACAGGAAACACGTGGCACTTCACAGGCATACTTTAGACACCCCCCAGGTACAATATTTAAAGGAATATTTGACTTTTTTTTTCACTTTATGCATCATTAAAATGACTGCTCCCGGAAAACGTCCGTTTTTAAAACTTCTTTTCTCTTACCATTGTGAGGGGGTTAGCTCGGCAGCGGGTGTGTGTGACCCCCGGGATGGGCTCCCCACCCAAAAACAGGCCCAGCAGACGGAGGTTGTGGTTTTCAAAATCAAAAAGGTGCGGTTTATTTTCTATTTACAGTGACAAAAACACAGCAAGGCAAAAAAAAACATAAACAAAATAAATCCTGGTCAACTTGACCTCTGACTAAACATACAGGTTTCCTAACTAACAACTGGGATCAGCCTAGTGCTGTCCTAGTCCCTAAGTCCCTGGTTTTAAATGTCCAAGCAAATATATAGCCACACAGGCTTTCTCTCACCGCACAGGGGTTCACTCTCCCTAGACAGTCCACACAGGTCTGCTTCCAGGCATGAGCTAACATCTAATGAAGCTGGGCTTTCTTATAGAGGCCTAAATGAGCTGACAAGGTTCAGCTGGTCTCATCAACTCCCTGTCTGCACGACGCCCAGCCCTCTCCCTAGAGGTATGAGTCATCCATGAGCCCACTAGTCTCAGCTGGGCTTATACAACTCTCCACCTAGCTGTATAAGTCGGCGTAAAGCCTGAATCTGGGCGAAATATATCTACCCCCCTGGATGCAACCAGGTGACTTTACCTTCCTGCTGTCACATACCCCCCCCTCTTGTTTTAACCTCGGGGTTGGAACACCAGCAATCAGGCATTCATGTACTCGAGACAAAGCATCCACATTCCCCATTTGAACGCCAGGGCGATGCTTTACTGTGAAGTTGAATTCCTGGAGGGCCAGGAACCACCTATTCACTCTTCTATTTGTTTCCTTGTTTTGAGCCATCCACTTTAACGGAGCGTGATCCGTAACCATGTCAAAGTGCCTACCTAGCAGGTAGTACCGAAGGGAATCTAGAGCCCACTTCACCGCTAAACACTCCTTTTCAACGGTGGCGTAATTTACCTCATGGGACTTCAACTTCCTGCTGAGGTAAATGACTGGGTGCTCTTCCCCGTTCCAGACCTGGGACAATACTGCTCCTAACCCCACATCTGACGCATCACTTTGTACGACAAAGTCTCTAGAGAAGTCGGGTGAGTACAACACTGGCTGGCTACATAAGGCTTGTTTCAAGAATTGGAATGCTGCCTCAGCCTCGGGGGTCCATTTAATCATGACCGACCCTTTCCCCTTCGTCAGGTTGGTTAGGGGCACAGCCTTAGAAGCAAAGTGGGGAATGAATCGCCGATAATACCCAGCGATTCCCAGAAAGGCTCGTACCTGCTTCTTGCTGTTGGGACGTGGCCAACTCTGGATGGCCTCGACTTTGTTGAGTTGGGGTTTTATTACTCCCCTCCCAATGGTGTACCCAAGATATTTGGCCTCCTCCTGCCCAATGGTACACTTCTTGGGGTTAGCCGTAAACCCTGCTTCCCGAACAGAGTCCAGGACTGCTTGCACTTTTGGCAGATGTGAGGCCCAATCTGTGCTATGGACAATTATGTCATCCAGGTAAGCCGCAGCATACTTCCGATGGGGCCTCAGCATCTGGTCCATTTTCCGCTGGAATGTGGCCGGCGCATTCTGTAACCCGAACGGCATTCTTTTATATTGGAACGCCCCGTCTGGGGTTACAAATGCGGTTTTCTCTTTGGCCGACTTGGCCAGGGGGATTTGCCAATACCCTTTTGTGAGGTCAAGAGTCGTCATGTATCGGGCTGTTCCCAGCCGGTCGATCAACTCATCTATACGTGGCATGGGGTAGGTGTCACATTTTGTAACTTTGTTCAACTGACGAAAATCGTTACAAAATCGCCAGCTCCCATCCGGTTTAGGCACCAACACAATGGGACTAGACCAATCACTTTGGGACTCCTCTATCACCCCTAAGTTCAGCATTTTCTGTACTTCCTCCCGTATTGCCTCCCGTCGGGCCTCTGGGATCCGATAGGGTTTTAACTTCACCCTTTCACCGGGCGGGGTAATAATGTCATGCTCTACCCCAGATGTTTGTCCCGGCAGCTCAGAGAATACCTCCTTGTTGCGAAGCACAAACTCCTTAACCTCCTGTTGTTGGGGTTGTGACAAGGTGGCTGCGATTCCAACCTCAGGAATCACGCAACCAGTTTGAGCTGGTGACCAAGTGTCTGCGACTAGGGACTCTCTATCCCTCCAGGCTTTCAACAGATTAACGTGATAGATCTGTTCGGGCTTTCGCCTTCCTGGTTGTCTGACCTTGTAATTCACTTCGCTCACTTTTTCCATTATCTCGTAGGGGCCTTGCCATTTGGCAAGGAATTTACTTTCAACCGTAGGGACAAGTACCAATATCCTATCCCCCGGGGAAAAGGTACGGGTCTTGGCTCCACGGTTGTACACTCTCTGCTGTGCCAACTGCGCTTGGGCCAAATGTTCCTTCACGATGGGCATTACCTGTGCAATTCGATCTTGCATCAGGGCGACATGCTCAATCACACTCCTGTGGGGAGAACTCTCACTTTCCCAAGTTTCCTTGGCAATATCCAACAGCCCTCTTGGGTGTCTCCCATACAGTAACTCAAAGGGGGAGAATCCCGTAGAGGATTGGGGCACCTCCCTAATAGCAAACATCAAATAAGGAAGTAGACAGTCCCAATCCCTTCCATCTCTATCCACCACTTTCTTCAACATTTGTTTTAGGGTTTTGTTGAATCTTTCAACCAGCCCATCGGTTTGGGGGTGATACACAGATGTACGCAATTGCGTCACTTTGAACAATTTACACAGCTCTTTCATAACCCGGGACATAAAGGGTGTACCTTGGTCCGTAAGCAGTTCTTTACAAATACCCACCCGGCTAAAAACAAGAGATAGCTCTTTGGCTATGGTTTTGGCCGAGGTATTTCTGAGAGGGATCGCTTCTGGATAACGGGTGGCATAGTCCATTATAACCAATATGTACTGGTGCCCCCTAGCGGACTTGATTATAGGACCTACCAAATCCATTGCGATTCTCTCAAACGGGACCTCAATGATGGGTAGAGGGACCAGCGGGCTACGGAAATGTGGCATCGGGGCCGACCTCTGACACACAGGGCAGGAGGAACAATAATTTTCTATGTCCTTCATCACCCCAGGCCAATAGAATCTCTGTAATACCCTCTCTCGGGTTTTCTCTGTCCCCAGATGACCTCCAAGAATGTGCCCATGGGCCAACTCCAACACCAACTTCCTGTAAGGTTTGGGCACCACAAGCTGCTCAACGGTTTCTTCTGCCCTTTTTGCCACCCGATACAGTAGGTCCTTCTCTACGCTGAAGTATGGGTAAGTGCCGGTATTATCTGGGTTCACTAACTCGCCATCTATTTTCACTACGTTTTCCCGTGCCTTTATTAGGGCGGGGTCTTTCAACTGTTCTGTGGCAAAGTTTTCCCTGTGAACCTCAAGATCAGAAAACTCCACAGACGGTAGGTTTTCGTCTGAGGAGGTGGGCTCCTCTCCAGTTTCTTGAGTCTCCCCTGCCAATACTGACAAGGGAAATTCCGGAGAGTCCTCACCACTCTCAGGGGAGTTCTGGCTATCACATTCCTGGTACATAGGGGCACCAGTGGGGGGCTCAGGATCATCCCACAGTTCCCAGAACTTCGGAAAATCCCTTCCCACAATGGCGTCATGCGGTAACTGAGATACTAAGCCCACTGGATGAGAGAGGGTACCTCTGGGGGTCTCGAAACACACTGTAGTCACTGGATACTCTCGGGTGTCCCCATGCACACAAATAACGGCTACCTTGCTATTCCCAGAGACCTCTGTTTTAACTAACTCAGCCTTTATCAGGGTCACAAGGCTACCTGAATCCAGCAATACCACAACATTTCTACCATTAATACACATTTTGCATAAATGTTTCTCAGTTCCCCGAATGGCAGTGCATGCGACTGTCGCACACAGCGACTGACGTCTGCCCGTCAGAAAGTCACACTGCATGGGTTCCTCCACAACCGGGCAATTTGCTGCAATATGTCCCGCTTGCCGGCAGCGGTAGCAAACGATCCTTCTTGCGGCCTCTTGAGCCGCTGATTTCCCAGGCTGTTCTCGCCAAACTTGGGGTAGAGCTCCCACCCTCTCACTCTCTCCACCCTCACCCCTTGGAATCCTCTTATCCGCCCCTGGGGATGGTCTGGTCTTAGGGTGGAAAGTCCGAGTGTCTCTGGAAGAGGCCGTCAGGTTCTCTGTAGCCAAGTATTTCTCCACACGATCCACAAGACCATCGGCCGTCTCTGGGTCTCCATGGCTTACCCACTTTTGGATGGCAGTAGGAAGAGCTCTCAAAAACCGATCCATTACAACACGTTCCACAATCTTTGGTGCGGACAAAGTCTCTGGCTGTAGCCACTTTCTGCTCAGGTGAATGAGATCATACATTTGAGACCTGGGGGGTTTTCCAAGCTGGAAAGTCCAGTTATGCACACGCTGAGCCCGGACAGCCAGGGTGACACCCAGCCTTGCCAATATTTCAGCTTTTAGCATCACATAGTCTTTTGCTTGGTTAGGCTCTAGGTCATAGTAAGCTTTCTGCGATTCACCAGTTAACAGAGGAGCCACTAGTCCAGCCCACTGCTCCTCAGGCCACTTTTCTCTTTCAGCGGTCCTTTCAAATGTGGTCAAAAATACCTCTGGATCATCCTCTCCAGTCATTTTTGTCAATAAACGACTCACCCCAAAGGACGCGGTATTAGTGGGACGGCTTTCCTCACTGGTCTGCGGACGTTGCTGCATTACTGCTTCCATCTGTTGTTGTAGTCTCTGCTCTTGCTTCTGCAACAGGTCTATGAAGCGGGCCTCAGATTGCTGTTGGGCTTGTTGCTGAGCCTCCAGACTCTGTTGTAAAGTTGCAAGGCTCTGTTGATGAGCTTGCTGCTGGGCTGCAAGGCTCCTTTGCAAACCTGCATTTGTCTGCTGTTGATTGGCATTTGCTAGAGCCAGCTGTTTCAGTATCTCCTCCATGCTGGCTTAAAAAAAAAACTGCCACTGGTTCTCCACCAACTGTGAGGGGGTTAGCTCGGCAGCGGGTGTGTGTGACCCCCGGGATGGGCTCCCCACCCAAAAACAGGCCCAGCAGACGGAGGTTGTGGTTTTCAAAATCAAAAAGGTGCGGTTTATTTTCTATTTACAGTGACAAAAACACAGCAAGGCAAAAAAAAACATAAACAAAATAAATCCTGGTCAACTTGACCTCTGACTAAACATACAGGTTTCCTAACTAACAACTGGGATCAGCCTAGTGCTGTCCTAGTCCCTAAGTCCCTGGTTTTAAATGTCCAAGCAAATATATAGCCACACAGGCTTTCTCTCACCGCACAGGGGTTCACTCTCCCTAGACAGTCCACACAGGTCTGCTTCCAGGCATGAGCTAACATCTAATGAAGCTGGGCTTTCTTATAGAGGCCTAAATGAGCTGACAAGGTTCAGCTGGTCTCATCAACTCCCTGTCTGCACGACGCCCAGCCCTCTCCCTAGAGGTATGAGTCATCCATGAGCCCACTAGTCTCAGCTGGGCTTATACAACTCTCCACCTAGCTGTATAAGTCGGCGTAAAGCCTGAATCTGGGCGAAATATATCTACCCCCCTGGATGCAACCAGGTGACTTTACCTTCCTGCTGTCACACCATCCATGGACTGACACGGTGTCTCTTTACACTTTACACGTGGGTTATGTCCCTGCTTGCAGGAGAAGACCTAGGCAGAATGTGAAATGTTATACATACATTCTAAAAGCCAGAGCTGAACAGCCCCACCCAGGGGGCGGTCCCTCCGGACATAACCCTCCCACTACAGTCAGCAGACTTCAGTTTTTTTCTGCCTAGCAGAAGGAGAAGACGTGGCTCTCTCAGGAGCCAGTCTCCTGACCTATTTTTATTCCTTTTCTGGAATTATTTTTTATTTTATTTTTGAAAATTTTCTATCAACTGTCGGCTGGGCAACAGGTTGGGTACAAGATATCCTCGTAGTCTTCCCTGTCCGACCATCGAGCGTGCTGATCCTCGCCTTGTGTGCGTGAGACTCAGTTCACGACAGGCCCCATGACTCCAGGGGTGGCCGGGTTTGCTTTCATGCTCCCACGGTCCTCTCAAGACTGAACAGTTCCTGACTGACTGTATCTTTCGCGGTGGACCGGGCCGACAGCTACTCAGTACTGCACTGTGATAGTCCTGTCAGAAACACACCAGTGGGTCCCTCAGGGGACGGGTAAGTAGTCTCTCCTGCCTGCAGGTGAGTACAAAAGGCTGTGTGTTTCTCTGTGGGGGATTTTCCCTGTCTCCCCCTGTATTTCATTGTCACTCTCTCTCACCATTGCTGGCGCTGTGCTGTGTGGGGTGCCTGGGGGTCACACTGCTCTTGGAGGGGCTAATGCTGGTCTGCAGATATGCTTGGGGCCTTTTTTTGTGTGTTTTGGGGCCTGAGCGCCAAGTGGCGCTGTGTGTGTGCTGTTTTTTTTTTTCACTTTTGCTGAGTCATGTCGCGGATCGCCTCAGTGAAGTGCGGCGGCCATTTTCTTGTAGCCCGCGCGCTCTTCAGCACTAGTTTCGGCCTCTAGCGCTGCTGTAACAGCGCGAATCTCCTCACAATCTCCTCACAGCTCACCAGCGCTGACACAGCGCGGTACAGACAGCGGAACTGAGCGGTCCCTGGTCCGGTTTGGTGAGTCCCCTGGGCGCCCCCTCCTCAGTCAGCACAGCCTGTGGGTGGACCTTTTATCTGAGGAGTCTCAGAGGGGGGCAATATGGAGTCTCTGTCACCAGCTTCCCCTAAATGTCAGTGGACAACAGGCAGTGCTTCAGCACCTGCGGTCCCTAGGGACCAGTTGTGGGCAGTCCTGGAATAATTTCTGACCAGGATGGGAGCTGTGTGCAAGCGCAAGGGAGCAAAAAAGCGCCCTCTCCCCACTTTACTTCAAGAGGGCAGTGCGCTGATTCAGATATGGGCTTAGCCACTACCGCTTAGGACCCTAGTTCTGAATGTATTGCATGGTTTTGAACAGGACATTCCTTATGAGGAAAACTCCAGTTCTGAGTCAGTAAATGACAGGGCGCTTGTTAGTGTACTCATGACTGCGGTGAGGGACACTCTCAAGCTAAAATGCTGCGGATGCAGAACCTCAGGCGGATACAGTCTCCTTTGGTTCTTTTAAGGCCAGGCCTTCTAAAGAGGTTTTTCCATATGTACTTTCTTTGACCAGCTCATTGATAAGGTCTGGGAAAAGCCGCAGAAGAATTTTTTTATGGTCCCGCGGCGTTTGTCTATCAGATACCCCTTGAAGATGCCCTACTTAAAAAGTGGGCTTCTCCCCCAGGGTCGACCCTCCAGTCGCGCGGTTGAACAAGGCCATCACTCTCCCGATGGAGGGGACTCCTGCATTTGAGGACCCCACTGACAGGAGGTCAGAAGTGGTGAGCAGAGCCATGTTTGCCTTGTTGGGATCCGCCCTACGGCCTGTGGTAGCGGCGACCCTTGTGTCTTAAACACTTACAGGTTGGGCAAAAATGTTGCACCTAGCTGTACAGGAGCATAATCTTCCTCCAGACACAGTTGCTTTGGCCCACCAACTGGTTCAGGGCCTGGTTTATGTGTGCGACGCCACGTTGGACGCGGCCCCTTTAATATCCAGGGCCTCTGTCTCGGCGGTGGTATTGCGTCGTCTTATCTGGTTGCAGTGCTGGTCTGCTGACCTAGCCTTAGGAAGCTCCTGACGGATCTACCATTTAAAGGTGGTAGACCTTTCGGTGCTGCTCTGGATGACATCGTCATGGATGTCATGGGAGGTAAAAGCACTCTTCTTCCTTAGACTAGCAAGGGTGAGGAGGCCCGCCGCAAACAGGGGCCTTCCTTTCCAGCAAAACGGGGTTTTTTCGTCAGTCAGAGTCCACGGGTAGGCCCTCTCAGACTGACGGCAGTGCGGCTGGTGGGCACAAGTGCCCCTGGGTGCGTAAGCCAAACAAACGGCTCCCAAGCCCGCCTCCGCGTGAAGTCTTGCCTCCGCCCGACTCTGGGGTGGGGGGACGACTTTGCAGGTCACGAATCGGTGGTCCTCCCGAATCTCCGACTGGTGGGTGTGCGAGGTGGTCACCTCAGGATACAGGATAGTATTCCGATCCTGGCCCCCAGACAGATTCTTTCCCTCAAATCTTCCTCTCCTTCCTACCTATCGGGCAGCCCTCTTGGGGGCTGTACAGGATTTGATCAGGTCCGGAGTGATTGTGCCGGTTCCGTCACAGGAGAGTTTTCAGGGATTCTACTCGAATCTGTTTGTCGTCCCAAAAATAGGACGTGGTTCGACCTATCCTGGACCTCAAGGCCCTGAATGCCTTCAAGAAGGTGCAAAAATTCCGCATGGAATCCATTCGCACAGTGATCGCTACACTCCACCAAAGGGATTTTCTTCTGGCGTCCTTGTACTTCAAGGACGCCTACTTGCATGTTCCGATCTGCGCAAGTCACCAGAAGTTTCTGCGCTTTGCGATCAGCAAAGTCCACTATCGATTGTGGCTCTTCCTTTCGGCCTAGCCTCGGCACCAAGGGTGTGCACCAAGGTGCTTGCTCCGGTTCTAGCCTTCTGTTACAGCGAGGTATTGCTGTCGTGGGCTATCTGGACGATCTTCTGCTAAGAGCAGAAAGTGGATCAGACTTAGAGGAAAGGTGACTATCGTCAATTAGACCCTCAGGGACTCGAGTGGTTCCTGAACATTCAGGAGTCAGTCCTGGTCCCGACTCAGTGTCTGGAGTATCTAGTTCTGATTCAGGACTCCTTGGAGGCAAAGGTATCCTACCTCAGGATAAGTTGCTGACACTTCAGTCTGCGGTGCGGGTGCTGACATCCCAAAAATGGTTGTCAATCCGTTTTTTGCATGAGAGTCCCGAGACTCGTGGTGGCCTCCTTCGCGGCCCTTCCGTATGCCCAATCACACACCAGGGCATTGCAGAAGGAGATCTTGTCCACCTGGGACAAATCCCCGTTGTCCTTGGATCTTCAGATCCAGGCGATTCACCTGGTCAGGGCGCCCCTGACATGGTGGTTGGGATCCTCGGCTCTTCGGTCCGGAAAGTCGTTCCCTTCCCATCCAATGGACGGTACTCATGACGGACACCAGCCTGACGGGCTGGGGTGGAGTCTGGGGAGTCCTGTCGGCTCAGGCCTTGGACTCCGGACGAGCCCGTTTACCAATCACTGTTCTGGAAATACGGGCCATCGGACTGTGTCTCTCCTCAGGTCGGAGAGAGTACGGGGTTGCTCCATCAGGAGCCAGTCGGACACCGCCACGGCGGTGGCGTATGTAAACCATCAAGGGGGAACTCGGAGCTCAGCTGCGGCTTCCTAGGTAGTCCGTATCCTGAAGTGAGCCGGAAAAAACGTGCCGGCTCTGTAGGCCATTTTACATTCTGGGCATAGACAATGGGCAGGCGGACTATCTGAGTCGCCAATCGCCAGACACCGGACCAAGAAGAGTGGTCCTTAAATATTTCAACTCCTTTACCGACGGTGGGGCACGCCGGATGTGGACCTGATGGCCTCTCGACTCAATCGCAAGGGTCAAGGGTGTGGCCAGATCCAGGGATCCTTGGGCGATGCCTCGGATGCGTTGCTGACCCCATAGGGTCCTTATCGCCTGATATAAACTCCGGCGATCCTAATTGTTCCGGATTGGCCTCAGCATCACTGGTACGCTGATCTGGTACGTCTCATCGCGGACGTTCCCTGGCGGTTGCCGATGAGGGAGGACCTTCAGTCTCAAGGTCCTATGTTTCATCCGACTTACAGTCTCGTGCTTTAACGGCAGGGCTGTTAAAAGCCAGGTGTTGAGGGACCGAGGTCTCTCGGACTCGGTCATTTTGACCATGTTAAGGACACGGAAGTCTTCCTGCAGGCAGATCTATCACCGTGCCTGGAAAGCTTATATCGCCATGTGCGAAGCGCTGGACTGGCGTCCTCGGACGTATTCCGTCCCCAGAATCCTGCGTCCTCTGCAGTGTGGAGTGACCCAAAAGCTTGCTTTGAGTACCATCAAGGATCAGATTTCGGCCTTGGCCGTCTTCTTTCAGCGACCTCTAGCGGGTCATTTTCTTGGTTAGCACCTTGTGTTGGGGGTTCGCCATGTGCTCCCTCCTGTCAAGCCTCCTCTCCCACCGTGGGATCTAAATTTGGTGCTCTCGGCCCCCCAGGAACCTCCTTTTGGGAATATCCAGGATATTTCCCTCTTGTCTTGTCTCAGAAGGTGGCCTTTTTAGTGGCAATCACTTCTGTTTGACGAGTGTCTGAGTTGGCGGCTTTGTCATGCAAGTCGCCATATTTAGTCATCCATAAGGATAAGGCGGTGTTGCATCCGCGACCTTCCTTTTTTGCCAAAGGTGGTGTCGACCTTTCACCTACATGAGGACATTGCCCTCCCGTCCTTGTGTCCTCACCCATCGCATCCCAGAGAGTTTGTGCTGCACATATTGGATGTGGTACGAGCCTTACGGGTGTACCTGTCTGCTACTGCTTCTATTCGGAAGTCCGACTCACTGTTTGTGACTGTCTCTGGTCCATAACAGGGCCAAGCGGTTTCGTCTGCCATCATTTTTAGGGGAATCAGACAAACCGTCATTCAAGCCTATGCTCTCAAAGGGCGGGCGCCTCCCTTTCCGGTTACGGCGCATTCCACCAGGGCAATTGGTGCTTCCTGGGTTTCCCGACATCAAGCGTCGGTTGCACAAGTGTGCAAGGCAGCGACCTGGTCGTCTGTTCATGCCTTTTAAGTTTTATAAGGTTAATGTGGCTGCATCTTCGGATGCTTCCTTCGGCCGCAGGGTGCTGCAGGCCGCTGTTTAAAGTTGCGACTCCTCCGTTGAGGAGCTCTGCCTTATTGGAGTGAAGTTTTGGTTTTCCATTTATACTGCTCCCATCCCTCTTGACACTGCTTTGGGACATTCCACGTGTAAAGTGTAAAGAGACACCGTGTCAGTCCATGGATGGTAAGAGAAAATAGGATTTTTTGTACTCACCGTAAAATCCTTTTCTCTGGCATCCATGGACTGACACGGCACCCACCCTTCCTTTTAAGTTTGTACTGCTTTGTTACGAACTGAAGTCTGCTGACTGTAGTGGGAGGGTTATGTCCGGAGGGACCGCCCCCTGGGTGGGGCTGTTCAGCTCTGGCTTTTAGAATGTATGTATAACATTTCACATTCTGCCTAGGTCTTCTCCTGCAAGCAGGGACATAACCCACGTGTAAAGTGTAAAGAGACACCGTGTCAGTCCATGGATGTCAGAGAAAAGGATTTTACGGTGAGTACAAAAAATCCTATTTTTGCATTGATACATGTCCCCTGGTGCAGAACCCGGGTTCCCAAACTCTGTTTAGGACAATAACATGGATAATAGTCGTTATAATTAACACTTTAGAATCCGAACGTTCGCATCCATTGTATTTAATAGGGTTCTAATGTTCGTGCGAACTTTCGGTCCGTTCGCGGGTTCTGGTGCGAACCGAACCCGGGGGTGTTCGGCTCATCACTAGTTGTGAGAGAGACACGGAAAATTACGAATCAACGAACCCAAAAAAAGTTACGAAAGTAGGAGTTGTGTCCAGAATCAACGAAAAACAATGTACTCTACCGAAAGTACGAATTAGTCCGAACACGAAAAATCCTGTCTAGCAAAATTACGAACGATTACGAATCAACAGGACCGAAAAGAAACGAACCGAAACTAAACAAATTTTTCCGTTGTGCACAAGTCTAATTACAACCCATAAACACAGCCCCATAGCCAGAGGTGAAGTCCACCAGTTTATGGGGCTGCAATGGCCAGGCACAGCCAAGATGTAAGCAGTAACTGAAGGCTGTGGCTGTTAGATCTACTTAAAGTTGACCAATAAACTATTCGATTTTCCTGAGAACGTTCGCATGAAGACCATTCATCGCAACATTCAACAATACCATCAGTGACCATACAAATTTCCTATGAAAGTCCGGAATCAATTGCCATGACAGTGTTGCGAGTTTTACCATTCAGTTAGGAGATGGATGGAAGTGATTGTGACCCAGAACAAGTATGCAGAAGAGTTCCGACTTTACTGGCTGCATGCTTGTTCCAGGTTAGTGTATCAGAAACCGTAGAGCAGACTATCTCAACTTTTTAACGCCAGAGAAAACCTTGATTTCATTTTCAGGTCTCAGGAAACTCTTGCTGAAATTACATTTTTGGGGGTCAGTGGGAAAATGTCCCTTAATCTGGCCATACTTTGTTTTTTTTTTGTTTAGCCAGTGGGTAAATGAAAAAAAAAAAACAGACAAATTATTCCATCTAAACAAATGAGGTGGATGGAGGAATCCCCCCTACCTGGACATTTTATTCTGACAGTTGAACCAGACGATTGGCTGCAGCCGCTGATTGAGGAAAATTATCCGAACAGTCAACTTCTATTGGACAGGGATGATTAGACCCAGGTCCAAATCTGGCCGATCCCTGCTGAGCCTCCTGAATTTTAATCATCGTATGGCCAGCTTTACATTGGTGATCAGTGGGAAGAATGCCCCCCCCCCCCCACATTAGTGATTAGAATGCCATAAACAGCTAAAAAGATAATTAGTATAATTCTGCTGACGCTGAGTGGCGTTTGACTCAGAACTATGCAGGCACCATGAGATGGGAGGTCAACCTACCACTGCTCAAGGAACCCCTAGCAACCTCTAGAAGAACCCTTCCATGGAAGCCTGCTTTAGAATAACTAGCATTGAGGCTAGAGACAGCCAGGCATTAGCAGCCCATGTATTTCTGCCTAAGAGATTTTCTTTCAGCAGCAGTGGGAGTGAGTTGGGAACACATGTCACTTTTCTTGGACACCTGGGGAGGAGGATAAAGGAACAAGGGCTTTATTGATCCAAACGACACAGGCCCTGCTTGCTTGCTTTTTATCTACGCTTTTAAGCCAGCATATGATCTTCCTATACCCCTGTGTGTGGTGTATGTATCAGTGGACACACATTCTAATGATTCGTGTGGAGTCCCTTGTGGTTGTCTCTGGCAGGCTATGGAGTGTGGGGGGGTCCCATCTTGTATCATGGAGGCATTAACCTATACAGACTGTGACTGTATATGATTAAAGCTGAGTTCCACCCTAAAGTGGAACTTCCACTTATTTGCTTCCTCCCCCCTCCGGTGCCACATTTGGAACATTTCAGGGGGGAGGGGGGAATGGGTACCTGTTTTTGACAGGTTCATGTCCCCACTTCGGGGCACCGTCCCTCAGAAGTTAGGCCAAATTTCTTCGCCCATGAGCAGGAGGGAACCATCTGTGAAGCCGAAGGGTTGCACTGCCGGTTTCCCTTAGTGGAGATGGTGGCGGCATCGCGGGCTCCCTGGACCGGTAAGTGTTCATATATTAAAAGTCAGCAACTACATTATTTGTAGCTGCTGACTTTTATTTTTTTTCCCCCAGGCTGGAACACCTCTTTAAGTTCAGCTATGATATTATCCACATGTGCTCCTGAAGAAGACAGAAACACGTTGAGCGTTTTTGTATGTGAATTCTGTTGAAATATAACTAAAGGCATAATATTTTTTTTCTGTATTGGATAGAGTGGAGAAGGATTAGAACCATGGATTAGTGTTGATGGATTAGATGGACATTCACCCTCTCTATTTGTACTGTTTACCATTATCATTGAAAGTAAAAGAAAATCCCACATTTTGGGTTGTCCCCAGAAAAGTAATAGAGGGGAAATCTTCTAATGAGGACACTAGTTCTGGTGACCTGGGGGTCCCCAAGGGATTTCCTCTCACTTTCTATTTTGGCTGTGGGACAGGAAGTGAAGGGAAATCTCCCCGATGGGACACAATTGGAAATAAATAAAGTGACAGGGTTTGACAGGGTTTATAACCTACTCTACCCAAAATGAAAAAAAAAACTTCTACTTTAACTGTCATAATAAGAATGTTGTGTACCATGTTCTTGATACAACAGTATGGATATAAGATGGAATGATTAGTCACGATGCATGTCTTTTATCTGTAGTCAATAAAGAGATGTAATTTTTAACTGTACAATTTTTGTATTGCCACATTTTTTTTATTTATGCCCTTAAACGTTAATGCAATCTGCATGTCTTTTAAGTCAAACACTTGTGATCTCTAGGGGGCATAGGTGTGCGCAGCCTAATGCATTAGGGTTTGCACCCTTAAGCTCAAACACGCATGTGTATGTGTGTGTGTGTGTATATATATATATATATATATATATATATATATATATTGTGAGGGGGGTTAACTCGGTAGCGGGTGTGTGTGACCCCCTGGTTGGGCTCCCCACACAAAAACAGGGCCAGCAGACGGAGGTTGTGGTTTTCAAAATCAAAAGGTGCGGTTTATTTCTCTATGTACAGTGACAAAAACACAGCAAAGCCAAAAAGAAACAAACAAAATAAATCCTGGTCAGTTTGACCTCTGACTAAACATGCAGGTTTCCTAAACTAACAACTGGGATCAGCCTGGTGCTGTCCTAGTCCCTAAGTCCCTGGTTTAGTAAAAGTCCAAACAAATAGCCACACAGGCTTTGCCTCACCGCACAGGGGTTCACTCTCCCTAGACAGTCCACACAGGTCTGGTTCCAGGCATGAGCTAACATCTAATGAAGCTGGGAGTTTTTATAGAGGCCTTAAACGAACTGACAGGCTTCAGCTGGTCTCATCAACTCCCTGCCTCACGACGCCCAGCACTCTCCCTAGAGGTATGAGTCATTCATGAGCCCACTAGCCTCAGCTGGGCTTCATCAACTCCCTAGTTGTATAAGTCGGCATAAAGCCTGAATCTGGGAGAAATATATCTACCCCCCTGGATGCAACCAGGTGACTTTACCTTCCTGCTGTCACATACCCCCCCCTCTTGTTTTAACCTCGGGGTTGGAACACCAGCAATCAGGCATTCATGTACTCGAGACAAAGCATCCACATTCCCCATTTGAACGCCAGGGCGATGCTTTACTGTGAAGTTGAATTCCTGGAGGGCCAGGAACCACCTATTCACTCTTCTATTTGTTTCCTTGTTTTGAGCCATCCACTTTAACGGAGCGTGATCCGTAACCATGTCAAAGTGCCTACCTAGCAGGTAGTACCGAAGGGAATCTAGAGCCCACTTCACCGCTAAACACTCCTTTTCAACCGTGGCGTAATTTACCTCATGGGACTTCAACTTCCTGCTGAGGTAAATGACTGGGTGCTCTTCCCCGTTCCAGACCTGGGACAATACTGCTCCTAACCCCACATCTGACGCATCACTTTGTACGACAAAGTCTTTAGAGAAGTCGGGTGAGTACAACACTGGCTGGCTACATAAGGCTTGTTTCAAGAATTGGAATGCTGCCTCAGCCTCGGGGGTCCATTTAATCATGACCGACCCTTTCCCTTTCGTCAGGTTGGTTAGGGGCACAGCCTTAGAAGCAAAGTGGGGAATGAAGCGCCGATAATAACCCGCGATTCCCAGAAAGGCTCGTACCTGCTTCTTGCTGTTGGGACGTGGCCAACTCTGGATGGCCTCGACTTTGTTGAGTTGGGGTTTTATTACTCCCCTGCCAATGGTGTACCCAAGATATTTGGCCTCCTCCTGCCCAATGGTACACTTCTTGGGGTTAGCCGTAAACCCCGCTTCCCGAACAGAGTCCAGGACTGCTTGCACTTTTGGCAGATGTGAGGCCCAATCTGTGCTATGGACAATTACGTCATCCAGGTAAGCCGCAGCATACTTCCGATGGGGCCTCAGCATCTGGTCCATTTTCCGCTGGAATGTGGCCGGCGCATTCTGTAACCCGAACGGCATTCTCTTATATTGGAACGCCCCGTCTGGGGTTACAAATGCGGTTTTCTCTTTGGCCGACTTGGCCAGGGGAATTTGCCAATACCCTTTTGTGAGGTCAAGAGTCGTCATGTATCGGGCTGTTCCCAGCCGGTCGATCAACTCATCTATACGTGGCATGGGGTAGGTGTCAAATTTTGTAACTTTGTTCAACTGACGAAAATCATTACAAAATCGCCAGCTCCCATCCGGTTTAGGCACCAACACAATGGGACTAGACCAATCACTTTGGGACTCCTCTATCACCCCTAAGTTCAGCATTTTCTGTACTTCCTCCCGTATTGCCTCCCGTCGGGCCTCTGGGATCCGATAGGGTTTTAACTTCACCCTTTCACCGGGCGGGGTAATAATATCATGCTCTACCCCAGATGTTTGTCCCGGCAGCTCAGAGAACACCTCCTTGTTGCGAAGCACAAACTCCTTAACCTCCTGTTGTTGGGGTTGTGACAAGGTGGCTGCTATTCCAACCTCCGGAATCACGCAACCAGTTTGAGCTGGTGACCAAGTTTCTGCGACTAGGGACTCTCTATCCCTCCAGGCTTTCAACAGATTAACGTGATATATCTGTTCGGGCTTTCGCCTTCCTGGTTGTCTGACCTTGTAATTCACTTCGCTCACTTTTTCCATTATCTCGTAGGGGCCTTGCCATTTGGCAAGGAATTTACTTTCAACCGTAGGGACAAGTACCAATATCCTATCCCCCGGGGAAAAGGTACGGGTCTTTGCTCCACGGTTGTACACTCTCTGCTGTGCCAACTGCGCTTGGGCCAAATGTTCCTTCACGATGGGCATTACCTGTGCAATTCGATCTTGCATCAGGGCGACATGCTCAATCACACTCCTGTGGGGAGAACTCTCACTTTCCCAAGTTTCCTTGGCAATATCCAACAGCCCTCTTGGGTGTCTCCCATACAGTAACTCAAAGGGGGAGAATCCCGTAGAGGATTGGGGCACCTCCCTAATAGCAAACATCAAATAAGGAAGTAGACAGTCCCAATCCTTTCCATCTCTATCCACCACTTTCTTCAACATTTGTTTTAGGGTTTTGTTGAATCTTTCAACCAGCCCATCGGTTTGGGGGTGATACACAGATGTACGCAATTGCGTCACTTTGAACAATTTACACAGCTCTTTCATAACCCGGGACATAAAGGGTGTACCTTGGTCCGTAAGCAGTTCTTTACAAATACCCACCCGGCTAAAAACAAGAGATAGCTCTTTGGCTATGGTTTTGGCCGAGGTATTTCTGAGAGGGATCGCTTCTGGATAACGGGTGGCATAGTCCATTATAACCAATATGTACTGGTGCCCCCTAGCGGACTTGATTATAGGACCTACCAAATCCATTGCGATTCTCTCAAACGGGACCTCAATGATGGGTAGAGGGACCAGCGGGCTACGGAAATGTGGCATCGGGGCCGACCTCTGACACACAGGGCAGGAGGAACAATAATTTTCTATGTCCTTCATCACCCCAGGCCAATAGAATCTCTGTAATACCCTCTCTCGGGTTTTCTCTGTCCCCAGATGACCTCCAAGAATGTGCCCATGGGCCAACTCCAACACCAACTTCCTGTAAGGTTTGGGCACCACCAGCTGCTCAACGGTTTCTTCTGCCCTTTTTGCCACCCGATACAGTAGGTCCTTCTCTACGCTGAAGTATGGGTAAGTGCAGGTATTATCTGGGTTCACTAACTCGCCATCTATTTCCACTACGTTTTCCCGTGCCTTTATTAGGGCGGGGTCTTTTAACTGTTCTGTGGCAAAATTTTCCCTGTGAACCTCCAGATCAGAAAACTCCACAGACGGTAGGTTTTCGTCTGAGGAGGTGGGCTCCTCTCCAGTTTCTTGAGTCTCCCCTGCCAATACTGACAAGGGAAATTCTGGAGAGTCCTCACCACTCTCAGAGGAGTTCTGGCTATCACATTCCTGGTACATAGGGGCACCAGTGGGGCGCTCAGGATCATCCCACAGTTCCCAGAACTTCGGAAAATCCCTTCCCACAATGGCATCATGCGGTAATTGAGATACTAACCCCACTGGATGAGAGAGGGTACCTTTGGGGGTCTCGAAACACACTGTAGTCACTGGATACTCTCGGGTGTCCCCATGCACACAAATAACAGCTACCTTGCTATTCCCAGAGACCTCTGTTTTAACTAATTCAGCCTTTATCAGGGTCACAAGGCTACCTGAATCCAGTAATACCACAACATTTCTACCATTAATACACATTTTGCATAAATGTTTCTCAGTTCCCCGAATGGCAGTGCATGCGACTGTCGCACACAGCGACTGACGTCTGTCCATCAGAAAGTCACATTGCATGGGTTCCTCCACAACCGGGCAATTTGCTGCAATATGTCCCGCTTGCCGGCAGCGGTAGCAAACGATCCTTCTTGCGGCCTCTTGAGCCGCTGATTTCCCAGGCTGTTCTCGCCAAACTTGGGGTAGAGCTCCCACCCTCTCACTCTCTCCACCCTCACCCCTTGGAATCCTCTTATCCGCCCCTGGGGATGGTCTGGTCTTAGGGTGGAAAGTCCGAGAGTCTCTGGAAGAGGCCGTCAGGTTCTCTGTAGCCAAGTATCTCTCTACACGATCCACAAGTTTACCGGCCGTTTCTGGGTCTCCATGGCTTACCCACTTTTGAATGGCGGTAGGAAGAGCTCTCAAGAAACGATCCATCACAACACGTTCCACAATCTCCGGTGCGGACAAAGTCTCTGGCTGTAGCCACTTCCTGCTCAGGTGAATGAGATCATACATTTGAGACCTGGGGGGTTTTCCAAGCTGGAAAGTCCAGTTATGCACACGCTGAGCCCGGACAGCCAGGGTGACACCCAGCCTTGCCAATATTTCAGCTTTTAGCATCACATAGTCTTTTGCTTGGTCAGGCTCTAGGTCATAGTAAGCCTTCTGCGATTCACCAGTTAACAGAGGAGCCACCAGTCCAGCCCACTGCTCCTCAGGCCACTTTTCTCTTTCAGCAGTCCTTTCAAATGTGGTCAAAAATACCTCTGGATCATCCTCTCCAGTCATTTTTGTCAATAAACGACTCACCCCAAAGGACGCGGTATTAGTGGGACGGCTTTCCTCACTGGTCTGCGGACGTTGCTGCATTACTGCTTCCATTTGTTGTAGTCTCTGCTCTTGCTTCTGTAACAGGTCTATGAAGCGGGCCTCAGATTGCTGCTGGGCTTGTTGATGAGCTTGCTGCTGGGCTGCAAGGCTCCTTTGCAAACCTGCATTTGTCTGCTGTTGATTGGCATTTGCTAGAGCCAGCTGTTTCAGTATCTCCTCCATGCTGGCTTAAAAAAAACTGCCACTGGTTCTCCACCAACTGTGAGGGGAGTTAACTCGGTAGCGGGTGTGTGTGACCCCCTGGTTGGGCTCCCCACACAAAAACAGGGCCAGCAGACGGAGGTTGTGGTTTTCAAAATCAAAAGGTGCGGTTTATTTCTCTATGTACAGTGACAAAAACACAGCAAAGCCAAAAAGAAACAAACAAAATAAATCCTGGTCAGTTTGACCTCTGACTAAACATGCAGGTTTCCTAAACTAACAACTGGGATCAGCCTGGTGCTGTCCTAGTCCCTAAGTCCCTGGTTTAGTAAAAGTCCAAACAAATAGCCACACAGGCTTTGCCTCACCGCACAGGGGTTCACTCTCCCTAGACAGTCCACACAGGTCTGGTTCCAGGCATGAGCTAACATCTAATGAAGCTGGGAGTTTTTATAGAGGCCTTAAACGAACTGACAGGCTTCAGCTGGTCTCATCAACTCCCTGCCTCACGACGCCCAGCACTCTCCCTAGAGGTATGAGTCATTCATGAGCCCACTAGCCTCAGCTGGGCTTCATCAACTCCCTAGTTGTATAAGTCGGCATAAAGCCTGAATCTGGGAGAAATATATCTACCCCCCTGGATGCAACCAGGTGACTTTACCTTCCTGCTGTCACAATATATATATATATGTATATATATATATATGACCCCGGCACATTGATCTCCCTGCTGGCACAGTGAAAGAGAAGAGCATAAACACTTTTGTTATGGCAGAGTCTGTAAAAGGGAGATCTTTCCCATGTTGCTACACAGAGCGATAACACTAATGCACATGGGGTGATTAGGGTGTGCCTGGGCACACCTGGCACACCCTGTGCGCACGCCTATGCTAGGAGGGAGATACCAGTGCCATAGTTGCTCTTTAAGGCCCCTTTCACACGGAGGGGATCCGCTCAGCGGGGGGTCGCTCCGCTTATCCCTGCTGAGCCGCCGGGTGACAAGTCCGTCTCTGCTCACTGTGCAGGGATGGACCTGTCAGAGCTCCGCTGATCTTTATGGGGAGATTGGATAAAAAAAACGGAGCGCATGTCCATTTTCATCCGATTTCATCCGCTGGACGGATGGAGAACGTATTGCCATCCGTCTGTTTTGAGCAGATCTTGTCGGATCAGATGGCAGTAGGGTGTCAGTGGACACATCTCCGCTGACATCCATCTGCCAATACAAGTCAATTGGTGGCCCGCTCAGATCCGCCTGAAATACGGACAGGCGGATCTTTGCTAGCCAATTGCGTGAAAGGGGCCTAATAGGTGGGTGTGGTGAGATCTGATTATGGACAATACCTCAGGTATTTGTGGTACAGAGGATAAATAATAAAACAAAATGTAGTACTAAAATCAGATACTCCATCAATAATACAGTTTATTATAAAATGTAAACAAGTTAAAAAATGGCAGCCATCTTTAGGCACTTGACATATGTAATAATGGTATATGGTCAGCCTGATACCCTTCATGTTGCTGTTTGAGTTGCCGCACTTCTTTGGCACTCAATTGCTTCCTTGTTAAAATCTGCTGATGTCATGCTATCATGGCAAAACCTAAACAATGCTAGGTTCAGGGAAGACTACATGTGTGCCTTCATTGTCATCACTGAATGTGGTAACTTCATGTCAAAAGGCACTCCTCACAAGATCATGCAGCAGTTTTGCCCTGGAGTTAGCTCACCATTCTCAGATTCTGGCTCCTTTTAACTCCTTTTCCCACAACTCGGTTCCTGGATGTGCTCAGGGAAGATAGGTTTGTCAGCTTCTCTCTCTCAGCAGCTCAGAGAGGCCACATCTAATGAGGCAGAGGTAGCTGAGCAAGTGACCTGCAGCCAAGTGAGAGGCCCTCCACTGCCAGAATTGGTGTGTAGGCAGCCAGGCTAGCGTCTAAGGCAGGGGTCTCCAAACTGCGGCCCTGGGGCTGGATGTGGCCCTTTGCTTGCCTTTATCCGGCCCTCGGGGCACTATTCCATCCATTGACACCAACAACGGTGAATAATTTTTATTGCTGAAACCACCAATGGGGCACCATTCATCCAACTTACACTATCAAAAGGGTACAATTCCTTCTATTGACACCAACAATGGGGCACTAGTCCTCCCACTGACACCAAAGGAATGGTATTGTTTACCCCCTCTCGACATTTTCTACTCCCAATGGCCCTAGTCCGGCCCTCCTAAAGTCTGAAAGGACAGTAAACTGGCCCTTTGTTTAGAAAGTTTGGAGACCCCTGGTCTAAGGCTACATGTACACTGGAACTTCCCTAGGCGTGACAGGAAAAAAACACTAAATGCTGTATCACGTTTAGCCACATTTAGCGCTTGGATGTTTATTCTTTGGCCAAAGTACTTGCCATCAAAATTAATAAATGCCCAAGTGCTTTTTTGGCCAAACTGTGGGACGTTTAACTGCCCTCAAACTCTACTGCTCCTAAAATCTGATAAAAGCCTATGTGTGCATTGACACAGGCTTTTATTGAGTTCATAATGTAGACAAAAACTCACCCAAGTTCTACCGCATGATTGTAGAATGATGAGCTGAATAATGGCGCTCAGGCTTGTTGTGTCCCAAAAAAACACCAAAAGCTCCTAAACTAAAACTAAACTTTAGGAGCAGCAGTGTACATGAGGCCTTATAGCAGGGATATGCAATTAGTTGACCTCCAGCTGTTGCAAAACTACAAGTCCCATCATGCCTCTGGCTCTGGGTGTCATGCTTCTGGCTTGCAGAGTCTTGCTATGCCTCATGGGACTTGTAGTTCTGCAACAGCTGGAGGTCCTCTAATTGCATATGCCTGCCTTATAGCAACAAGCTTCTCCTGAAGACCCAGCTACTGTGGGGAACAAAACCTCAATTGTTACCAGAGTGCTCTGGTTTCAGTTGGGTGGCCAATGACCCCAGGCCTTGGATCCATTCAGCCCTTCACATGTACTACCATAGCTACCCTGGACTTCACAGTTAGGCTCGGTTCACATATGAGCTGCATGTGGCTCACAGCAGGGGTCCAGGGCGTGCTGGTTCACCATTTCAGGTCTGATTTCAGCCTGAATTTTGGGCTGAATTTAGAACTGAAAGACGCACATCGATTTTGTGCAAAACGCATCGGACCTGCTGCGGAGATGTGTGAACCGGCTCCATAGAGGGCCGGTCACAATCTCCTGCCACTGCAAACTGGATGCATCCAATTCGCAATGGTGTGAAACCAGTCTGAGTTCTGAACTGTTTTACTGAACTAGTGATTCTCAGCTTGACTCTCTGCAGCCACGTTACCCTCACTGAGACCCAGACACATTGCTTTGAGGAGTCCATGTTTGTGCAGCTTTATAATCTGTTTTGCATTATTCTGCAGTGTTCGCATGTTCTTTGCCATTCTGACCCTGTTTTGCATTATGCTAACTTTATACCTGTTTAGTAAACTACATGTCACAGGTATTCTCTGCCTGATTTGGTCAATTACCTATTCTGTTAAATTGTCTTGAGCAGACTGACAAAAGATAGGTGGAAGGGGCACTTCTAGATGCCATAACTACTGCAATAATAATTGCTGTATAGGTAAATAAGTTCATGACAACACTTTGTATTGAGGGGTCTCCATAAAAGATTCACACTTAAAAAAAAAACTAATTGAGAAGAAAACGAGCAGGAGCCACACTGCTGCATGGTGTCAGTGTGAGAGAGTCATGCTGAAATCAGGTACCAGAGGGCTGCATATTACAGCACTGAAAGTATAGGTAAAGCCATTTTTTTATTTTTTAGTATGGAATGAAATTTGTCTTCACAAGCAATGCACTGTCTACAACCCATCTGAAGGCAGCATTACAGCATGAGCTAGGCACATAGAAGACAATTGTAACTGGCATTGATGCCCTGACATAGACTTTACCTTGAAGTGCAATGGCAACATCTTTTTTGCAGTTAATTGCACATAATGCCAACACTACTCAATTGTCTGTGTTTGATAATGAGATGATCCTAGAAGCCCAGACCATCCCCAACTACAATGCATTTGAATTATGAAGTCATTTGTGCTGCTGTCCTTTATGTAGCATACATTGTCATCTCGCCTCTTTAAAGAAGATCTATCGTTATAACTTTTATTTTACAGTTCTGTCATCTATGGGACAAGTAGTCCCAGTACTTTCTAAGCCTGGTTATGTGTACCAACCTTCCTCCCTCCCCTCCTGCTGCAGATGATCTGACAACAGCTATGAAGGAGACGGCTGATTCATAGCTACAGCTTTTCTCAGCTGTGAACACTTTCCTGACACAATCAACGGTAAGAGCAATGCAGAGCCTGAGAAGTCCTTCCTTTGCATTCCTCTTGCCGTTGCATATTTCTGGAAAGTTTTCACAGCTGAGACAAGCCGCAACTATGTATCATCTAAAGCACATGTGTCAAATACAAGGCCGGCAGGCCCAATCCTGCCCGCCAGGCAATTTCATATGGCCCTCGCACCTCTCCTGCAGCTGCCCCCCCCCCCCACACACTCATCTCCGCCCCCACCTTGTCTAGGCAGTCCACAGCAGAGAGGAGGAGAGAACTCCTCTGCCAGATTCTGCGCTTCTCCATGCAGCTGCGGAGAGGTTTGTCTCTGCCCCCCCTCCCCCTACTCTCAACAGTCAGCAGCAGAGAGAGGGATAGAACTCATCCTACAGATCCTGCGCCTCTCTGTGCAGAATAAACATGTCATACTTACATGCTCTGTGCAGCGGTTTGGTTTTGCACAGAGCATCCCCGATCCCTCTCTTCTCAATTAATGAAAAGGTTTGTGGAAGAGGCTAGACAGGAGTCCAAAGACCCTTGACCAAAATCCCACAAGGCAGGGGCAGGACCACCATATGTGTGTTTCATCTCCTCTCTAACCACACCCCCCGAAAGTATCTATCACTGTAGGATGGGTTTGACTTGGCAATGCAGGCTGGGACCCAGTACCAGCGTAGGAGGACCTTATAGGCTGCCTCCAATGTGCCTGTGTTAAAGGAGCACTTTGCTATGCTGGACCAGGCATTACTTTTGTCTGCAAGGTCGATGGGTGACAGATCTTGTTCCCATTTAAGCACATAAGAGAGGGAGGTAGAGGTGCTGTTGGCGGAGAGTGAGAAGTAAATCATGGAGATGGTGCCATGGGCACCCGGACAGTACAGGCAGGTGTGTTTGAAGGAGGTCATTTGATACAGGAAGGTGTCATGAAGCTGGACGGAGGTTATCCAGTGTCGCAGCTGAAAATAATGGAAGAATTCGGCTGGAGGAGCTTCGTGGGTCTATTCAATCGGGGACCATATGGGGAAAGTGCGAGAACCCTGAAAATTACGAACCTGTGAGAACCCATGGGCGTGCCACCACGAGAATACATGTAGTTGTTCTAAGCCAGGTGGGAAAATGGGGTTGGTTATTCAGGAGAGGGAGTAGAGGTGAAAAGGAGACATGAGCTTGCCGGAGTACCGTACTGAGTCCCATAATTCCAGACTATGTGTCATGAGGGGGCTGACAGAAGGGAGTCGCAGTTTAGGGGGTAGCCACAGTAAGGTTAAGATAGGGATCGTTAGGCGCAGTTAGACACCTCCAGGAGAACCCGGGGGGATGTCAGACATCGCATGGAGCACCAACGTGGACTGTTCTAAACAGTGACGAAACTGAAAAGCCAGTTTCCTCCCGATTAACCACTTAACGACCGCTCACTGTATATATACGTCGGCAGAATGGCACCGACAGGCACAATCACGTAGAGTGTACGTGATTGCCTTTGTATAGTTTGGGGGGACCAATCGGACCCCCTCCTATACAGTGAGTGGTGGCTAAGTGTCCGGGAGCGTTCCGGGATGAGGGGGCAGCCATTCGTTTCCGGCCACCCCCTCGCGATCGCTCCCGGCGAATGGAAATGCCCCCTCTGTCTGTGTCAGACAGAGGAAGCAGGAGGAAGTGATGTCATCTCTGGTGCGGCGCTCACATATACCGAGCGCCGTACAAGAGAAGACATCAGGTCAGTGCACACAACACTACACTGACACCAGGACACATAGGGACATAAATCGCCCCCCCAGGCCCCCCCAGACACCCCAGATCACCCCCCAGCCCCCAGTCACAGTGTCACTGATTGCAGTGACCATTTATTTAGTGATCACTGCAATCAGTGACATTTGTGACTGTAAAAGTGTCACCAAAGTTTAGTCTTAGGTCCAGTGTAGCCCCCTAACCCCCCCTAATAAAGGTTTAACCCCCTGATCACCCCCCAGATAACCCTTTCACCCCCTATCACCACTGTCGCTAAGCGATAATTTTTCTGATCGCTGTCTTAGCGTCAGTGATGCCGATCGGCAGCCAGTAATTTTTTTTAGGTTCGCCGCATGTTTTTATAGCGTCAGGTACCCCAATATATTATCTAATAAAGGTTTAACCCCCTTGATCGCCCCCCAGGTAACCCTTTCACCCCCTATCACCACTGTCACTAAGCGATCGTTTTTCTAAACGCTGTCTTAGTGTCTGTGATGCAGATCGGTAGCCGGTAATTTTTTTTAGGTTCGCCGCAGGTTTTTATAGCGTCAGGTACCCCAATATATTATCTAATAAAGGTTTAACCCCCTTGAACGCCCCCCAGGTAACCCTTTCACCCCCTATCACCACTGTCACTAAGCAATTGTTTTTCTAAACGCTGTCTTAGTGTCGGTGATGCAGATCGGTAGCCAGTAATTTTTTTAGGTTCGCCGCATGTTTTTATAGCGTCAGGTACCCCAATATATTATCTAATAAAGGTTTAACCCCCTTGATCGCCCCCAGGTAACCCTTTCACCCCCATCACCACTGTCGCTAAGCGATCGTTTTTCTAAACGCTGTCTTAGTGTCGGTGATGCAGATCGGTAGCTGGTAATTTTTTTTAGGTTTGCCGCAGGTTTTTATAGCGTCAGGTACCCCAATATAATATCTAATAAAGGTTTAACCCCCTTGATCGCCCCCCAGGTAACCCTTTCACCCCCTATCACCACTGTCGCTAAGCGATCGTTTTTCTAAACGCTGTCTTAGTGTCGGTGATGCAGATCGGTAGCCAGTAATTTTTTTTAGGTTCGCCGCATGTTTTTATAGCGTCAGGTACCCCAATATATTATCTAATAAAGGTTTAACCCCCTTGATCGCCCCCCAGGTAACCCTTTCACCCCCATCACCACTGTCGCTAAGCGACCATTTTTCTGATCGCTGTCTTAGTGTCGGTGATGCAGATCGGTAGCTGGTAATTTTTTTTAGGTTCGCCGCAGGTTTTTATAGCGTCAGGTACCCCCATATATTATCTAATAAAGGTTTTAACCCCCTGATTGCCCCTAGTTAACCCTTTCACCAGTGATCACCATATAAGTGTTACGGGTGACGCTGGTTAGTTAGTTTGCTTTTTATAGTGTCAGGGCACCCGCCGTATATAACCCAATAAAGGTTTAACCCCCTGATCGCCCGGCGGGTGATATCAATTAGGTTTTAGCGTCAGAGAGGGTCTGCGTCACACCCCAGGCAGCGTCAGGTTAGTGCCAGTAACGCTAACACCCACGCGTGAAGCATACACCCCCCTTAGTGGTATAGTATCTGAACAGATCAATATCTGATCTGATCAGATCTATACTAGCGTCCCCAGCAGTTTAGGGTTCCCAAAAACGCAGTGTTAGCGGGATCAGCCCAGATACCTGCTGGCACCTGCGTTTTGCCCCTCCGTCCAGCCCAGGCCACCCAAGTGCAGTATCGATCGATCACTGTCACTTACAAAACAAAAACACACATAACTGCAGCGTTCGCAGAGACAGGCCTGATCCCTGCGACTCCAGTGCTGTAGGAGGTAATTTCACCACCACAGTTAAAAAAAAAAAGCAAATATGCCGAAGCATTGGGGCAGCAGGGGCGGAGGAGCGATTTTGCTCCTAATGCCGCGTACATACGGTCGAAATTCCGACGGAGGCTTGCCCGTGGAAAAGTCCGACCATGTGTGTGCGGCATAACTTTTTTGCGGGAGGATGCCCCCATGCTTCGGCATATATAAATGGTGCATGTATGCCCATCATTGGAAGTGGGTGGATGAAGGGCGGTATTCTAATGGTGGGCATACCCACCGATCAATCTCTTTTTTCGTTCAGCCAACTGGCTGCATGAAAAAAAAGATTACAATACATGTCCAACAAGGACCAGCAACGTACTGGTATGTTGCTGGACTTTGAATGTTTATACCAGAATGATGCCTGCGGGTTTAGGTATCATCTTGGTATCATTCTTTTCAGCCTGCGGCCGGCTTTCATGTAAAAGCAATCCTAGTGGCTAATTAGCCTCTGGACTGCTTTTACAAGCAGTGGGAGGGAATGCCCCCCCCCGGATATAAAAAGCGCCATTGGGAAATTGGGAAAGCATTTTATCACACCGATCTTGGTGTGGTCAGATGCTTTGAGGGCATAGGAAAAATCTAGGGTCTAGAAGACCCCAGTTTTTTCAAAAAAAGAGTACCTGTCACTACCTATTGCTATCATACGGGATATTTACATTCCCTGAGATAACAATAAAAATGATAAAAATAAATAAATACTTGGAAGGAACAATTTAAAAATAAAATAAAAAAGCAAAATTAATAATAAAAAAAAAAAGAAAAAAAAAAAAAGCACCCCTGTCCTGCCCTGCTCTTGCCCAATGGCGAACGCAAGAGTCGGTCTGGCGTCATAGGTAAACAGCAATTGCACCATGCATGTGAGGTATCACCGCGAAGGTCAGATCGAGGGCAGTCATTTTAGCAGTAGACCTCCTCTGTAAATCTACTGGGGTAACCTGTAAAGGCTTTTAAAGGCTTTTAAAAATGTATGTAGTTTGTCGCCAATGCGCGTTTGTGCGAAATTTTAAAGCATGTCGTGTTTGGTATCTATGTACTCGGCCTAAGATCATCTTTTTTATTTCATCAAACATTTGGGCAATATAGTGTGTTTTAGTGCATTAAAATTAAAAAAAGTGTATTTTTTAACCCAAAAAATGTGTTTGAAAAATCGCTGCGCAAATACTGTATAGAAAAAAAAAATGCAACACCCACCATTTTAATCTGTAGGGCCTTTGCTTTAAAAATATATATAATGTTTGGGGGTTCAACATAATTTTCTTGCAAAAAAAAATGTTTTCATGTAAACAAAAAGTGTCAAAAAGGGCTTTGTCTTCAAGTGGTTAGAAGAGTGGATGTAAGCTTCCTAATGTTGTGTATAAAATGCCAGAACAGTTCAAACCCCCCCAAATGACCCCATTTTGGAAAGTAGACAACCCAAGCTATATGCTGAGAGGCATGTCGAGTCCATGGAATATTTTATATGTTGACACAAGTTGCGGAAAAACGACAATTTTTTATTTTTTTTTTGCACAAAGTTGTCACTAAATGATATATTGCTCAAACATGCCATGGGCATATGTGGAATTACACCCCAAAATACATTCTGTTGCTTCTCCTGAGTACGGGGATACCACATGTGTGAGACTTTTTGGGAGCCTAGCCACGTACGGGACCCCAAAAACCAAGCACCGCCTTCAGGCTTTCTAAGGGTGTAAATTTTTGATTTCACTTCTCACTGCCTATCACAGTTTCGGAGGCCATGGAATGCCCAGATAGCACAAAACCCCCCCAAATTACCCCATTTTGGAAAGTAGACACCCCAAGCTATTTGCTGAGAGGTATTGTGAGTATTTTGCAGATCTCGCTTTTTGTCACAAAGTTTTGAAAATTGAAAAAAATAAATAATATATATATATATTTTCTTTCTTCATTTTCAAAAACAAATGAGAGCTGTAAAATACTCGCCATTCCTCTCAGCAAATAGCTTGGGGTGTCTATATTCCAAAATGGGGTCATTTGGGGGGGTTTTGTGCGATTTTGGCATTTTATGGCCTTCGAAACTGTGATAGGTAGTGAGGAGTGAAATCAAAAATTTGTGCCTAGAAATCCTGAAGGCGGTGCTTGGTTTTCGGGGTCCCGTACGCGGCTAGGCTCCTAAAAAGTCCCACACATGTGGTATCCCCGTACTCAGGAGAAGCAGAAAAATGTATTTTGGGGTGTAATTCCACATATAACCATGGCATGTGTGAGCAATATATCATTTAGTGACAACTTTTTGTAATTTTTTTTTTTGTCATTATTCAATCACTTGGGACAAAAAAAATATATTCAATGGGCTCAACAGGCCTCTCAGCAATTTCCTTTGGGTGTCTACTTTCTAAAATGGGGTCATTTGGGGGGGTTTTGTGCTATTTTGGCATTTTACGGCCTTCGAAACTGTGATAGGTAGTGAGGAGTGAAATCAAAAATTTGCGCCCTTAGAAATCCTGAAGGCGGTGCTTGGTTTCCAGGGTCCCGTACGCGGCTAGGCTCCCAAAAAGTCCCACACATCTGGTATCCCCGTGCTCAGGAGAAGCAGCAAAATGTATTTTGGGGTGAAATTCCACATATAACCATGGCATGTGTGAGCAATATCTCATTTAGTGACAACTTTTTTTTTTTTTTTAGTCATTATTCAATCACTTAAGACAAAAAATAATAAAATTCAATGGGCTCAACATGCCTCTCAGCAATTTCCTTGGGATGTCTACTTTCCAAAATGGGGTCATTTGGGGGGGGGGTTGTACTGCCCTGTCATTTTAGCACCTCAAGAAATGAGATAGGCAGTCATAAATTTAAAGCTGTGTAAATTTCAGAAAATGTACCCTAGTTTGTAAACTCTATAACTTTTGCGCAAACCAATAAATATACGCTTATTGACATTTTTTTTACTAAAGACATGTGGCTGAATACATTTTGGCCTAAATGTATGACTACAATTGAGTTTATTCGATTTTTCTTATAACAAAAAGTAGAAAATATCATTTTTTTTCAAAATTTTCGGTCTTTTTCCGTTTATATCGCAAAAAAGAAAAATTGCAGAGGCAATCAAATACCATTAAAAGAAAGCTCTATTTGTGGGAAGAAAAGGACGCAAATTTCGTTTGGGTACAACATTGCATGTCCGCACAATTTACAGTTAAAGCAGCGCAGTGCAAAATTCTGAATTCACCTCTGGTCCTTTAGCTACCAAATGGTCCGGGGCTTAAGTGGTTAAGCAAACCCCCTGGAGCCCCTCAACCTGCCTGGTTGAGATTCCTGTGTCAACATCAGGCTGGCGGGGTACCACACTGCCACAAGTCTTGCAGATACAACCGGCCCTTTGAGGGCAACCATAATGCTAATGCGGCCCGCAATGAAAGTGAGTTTGACACCCCTGATCTAAAGTGTTAGGGGTGGGGGTGGGTAGGAGGAATAGCGGCACTTTCACTTTTAAGGTCCACTTTAACTGAAGGCATGACAATAGACTCCAATTAAATTTGTCAGTTTGGGTGCGAATTAGTGTTTCATACTAATTCACAGTAAAGCTCTTATTGGGGTACATACATTAGAGATGTATTCTGCAAATATCAACAGAATTAATGACTGTAAAGAGTTAACTCCTTTAAACAATTGCTTCATGAACAATTAAGTACTTTCTCTAATGTTTTTTAATTCCGGGTAACAGAGAGCTAGACAAGAACAACACATTACTATTTGAAAGCACATATGCAGGATTTATTGTAAGCACTGAAATGAGGGGGACGTAATGTAACTACCAGAGATGTGAAAAACATCTGCGCACATCAGCCCAGTTAGCTAGTGAATTTGCAGGTTTTATAGCGCGCTGGATAGACGTTTCCTGTTCATGTTTCATCTACAAAGTATACTGAGCGTATTCTGAAATCAGTGCATATTACGGTGTTGGCAGGATATGGCGCACGTCTAGTGAGGATTGCAGGCTGTAATTTTTACTAAGCAATCTTGTTAAAAATGGAACTTCAATCTACCGTAAAGCAGGGTATTGTTTTAAAATGAGGATCCATTAAAATCATTAACTGAAATTGGTTAATGTTTTTGTATCCTTTCCTTGCAATATGGGAGAAGCAGTACATAGTGCGTACATTGTAAGTGTCTTTAGACCAGCTTTTCTCAACCTTTTACTCCTTTTACCTTTTTATGTCTCAAAGAAGTCTATTGAGGGTTATTGGGAAAATGCCCCCTACACTGGTGGTATGTGGGAAGAATGCCCCCCCCCCTTACAGGGGTGGTCATAATGACACCCTTGCAGTCTTGTCGTGGGCTCTGCCAAGTAACGTTGGACCTGAAACTATGCAGGCACCATCAGATGGGAGGTCAGTTGGCCACAGCTCAAGGGAACCCCTGGCTATTCCTGGAGGGACCCTAGGCTTCCATGAAACCTTGGTGGAAAATGGCTACTTTAGACACTGTTCTTGTTTTTGAACATTTAGATTATATTGTTATATGTTTTTTTCATTCCTTAGCCCTGAAGAAGGGGGAGTTCTGAGCCCCCGAAACACGTTGCATTTTCTGATTACTGTATTGTGAAAAATAAAATCATTACTGGACTGAATCAAGCTTTGTGGCAATCTAATCCTTTTAATGCTCTCTAGACCAGTGCTTCTCAACATTTTTTCAGTCAAGGCACCCTTTAAAATTATAGACATTCTCAAGGCACCCCATTCTAAAATGTAAAAAACTATTCTAATAGCTTTAGACAATGCAACAACATCCAGACGTAGGACACCTAACATTAAAGGTTATTTTTTTTCTTCCAAAGCAAATAAACTTTTGCACACTGGTACTGACTAGTATTCCAATGTTTCTCTTCTCCCTCAATATCCATCAGTCAGCTAATGTCACCCCAGTGCTGAGTAAAAGGGGCACAGGAGCTGTGAGTCAAACAAGGATGCTGTGGGAGCAAAAGACATCCTCCTTATTAACTGATGATCATAGGCGTACGCACAGGGTGTGCCAGGTGTGCCTGGGCACACCCTAATCACCCAGTGTGGTGCAGATTCCCCCTGTTTAGACCCTTGATATTTCACCAAAGCCCACTAACAGGCTAAAAAAAACATATAAATAAAAACTACTGACACTGTTCACTGTCCTACTGACACCGTCAGTATATACTGTATACACGTGCACACACATGCAAATGTGTTTGAGCTTTGGAGTGCACACCCTAATGCAACAGGCTGTGCACACCTATGCTGATGATGATAATGCCAGTGTCTAGAAAGTCGCAATGGCGCATAATGAAAACCTGTAGCTTTGTGTAAATAAAAGACAGGCTTGATTCACCTGCTGGCTTGTATACAATTTTTGATAAATTTTTAGGCATTTTACCAAGGCACTGAGGAAACCTCAAGGCACTCTGGTTGAAAAAGGCTGTTCTAGACTACTCCAGTGACCCTACTGGGCACACAGACTGACAGGGAGCTTCCCTTGGGAGTAAGGTCTTGAGTTAGATCTGTACGATTAATCGCAAAAAAATCACAATCTCGATTCAACCCCCCTCACGGTCTTAATCTGGCATTTCCACGATTCATGTAACAAGTGCCGAGTCGTTCTCTGCTCAGAGCTGTCAAAAAAAAATAAAAGGCAAAGTTTATTACAACATTGCTCAGCGAGATACATAGTTACATAGTAGGTGAGGTTGGAAAAAAGACACAAGTCCATCAAGTCCAACCTATGTGTGTGGTTATATGTTAGTATTACATTGTATAACCCTGTATGTTGTGGTCGTTCAGGTGCTTATCTAATAGTTTCTTGAAACCATTGATGCCCCCCCGCTGAGACCACCGCTTGTGGAAGGGAATTCCACATCCCTGCCACTCTTACAGTAAAGAACCCTCTACATAGTTTAAGGTTAAACCTATTTTCTTCTAATTTTAATGAGTGGCCACGTGTCTTGTTAAACTCCCTTCTGCAAAAAAGTTTTATCCCTATTGTGGGGTCACCAGTATGGTATTTGTAAATTTAAATCATAACCCCTCTCAAGCGTCTCTTCTCCAGAGAGAATAAGTTCAGTGCTCGCAACCTTTCCTCATAACTAATATCCTCCAGACCCTTTATTAGCTTTGTTGCCCTTCTCTGCACATTTCTAGTACATCCTTCCCGAGGACTGGTGCCCAGAACTGGACAGCATACTCTAGGTGCGGCCGGACCAGAGTCTTGTAGAGCGGGAGAATTATTGTTTTATCTCTGGAGTTAATCCCATTTTTAATGCATGCCAATATTCTGTTTGCTTTGTTAGCAGCAGCTTGGCATTGCAAGATCCTACTTTGATCCGACTTCAATGATATTCAATGGGTTGAAGTATGACCGAAGTAGTGCAGAGAGCATTTTCAAAGTCGGACCAACTTGTGTCAGACCAGTTAAGACATCTCTCATAGGAAACCATTGATTTTCACACGTCATGCGACATGAGCTTCCAATGTCGGAGCGTAAATTATGCCCAGACATATCATTTACCGGGTAATTATTTTTTAACAAACACAATAACTATGTTAAAGTGGTAGTAAACCATTTTTTTTTTTGTTAAACCTGCAAGGCAATGTCATAATTTGAAACGTACCTTAGAACAAAGCTCTCCCGTGGCGCGCTGTCACCTCTGAAGGCGCTTCCATCTTCATCCGATCTTCCTTCCAGTTTTGCGGACCCTGGCTGTGTGATTGGCCCTTTACGGCATAGGACTGAAGGAATGCCAGGGGTATGCGGTTCTTTCAGACCGCGTGCGCCATTGACATCACCGGCTGCATCTACAATAAAAACCTCATAAATGGTGGACATATTTACAGTACCTATTGGTAAGCCTTATTATAGGCTTAACTATAGGTAGAATTCATGCATGGACATTTACTCCCACTTTAAATGGAGCTTTACTTATATAATAACATATTGATGTTGGTTGAAAGGTAGGGACGGAACATGAACTAATCACGTAGAGGAATTTTAATATACACAAAGTGGGGTAATCATGTCTTATTTCAACAATGTGCTTTGTAGTTGCAAGGGTATAACAGCGCTCCAATTTTACCAGTAAATTGTGAGAGAAGATGTCTGTAACGGCACCCCAAATACGAAAGGGGGTAACGCCGTTTAGATATCTTCCCTCTCCTGGACACAAATTCACTGTCGATCCTCCACAGTCAGACGACCCCTTCCCATAGGAATTAATCTTTCTGGAAGAACGAGACGCACTCTGTATCTTCCTAGGATCGAATGCCTTTATTGAGAAAAACATTGTAACTTTTATACCCATCCAATACTGCATTAACCTAAAATGAACAATGGTCCAGCTCCACCCACAACATAACAAGAGCCAGTACACATTATTTTGACGTCTGTTAGGAGACAACAGGTTCTAATCCCCCCTTTATGTTTAACCACTTGCTTACTGGGCACTTAAACACCCCTCCTGCCCAGACCAATTTTCAGCTTTCAGTGCTCTCACACTTTGAATGACAATTACTCAGTCATGCAACAGTGTACCCAAATGATTTTTTTGTCCTTTTTTTCATACAAATAGAGCTTTCTTTTGGTGGTATTTGATCACCTCTGGGCTTTTAAATTTTTTGCGCTATAAATGAAAAAAGAACGAAAATTTTGAAAAAAAAACACGATTTTTTTTAGTTTCTGTGATAAAATTTTGCAAATTATTAATTTTTCTTCATAAATTTTGGCCACAATTTATACTGCTACATATCTTTGATAAAAATAACCCAAAATTTTGGGAAATTATTTGGTCTGTGTGAAAGTTTTAGAGTCTACAAGCTATAGTGCAAATCATAAAAAAATTATCACATCTGATGTACTGGCGGACTATCTCATTTCTTGAGACCCTAACAAGCCAGGAAAGTACGAATGCCCCCCAAATAACCCCTTTTTGGAAAGTAGACATTCCAAGGTACTTAGTAAGAGGCATGCTGAGTTATTTGAAGTTGTAATTTTTTCCCACGATTCTTTGCAAAATTACGATTTTTTTATTTTTTTTCTCAAAATTGTAATTGTAATAGCTTATTTCTCTCACATGGCATGTGCATACCACAAATGACACCCCAAAATACATTCTGCTACTCCTCCTGAGTATTACGATACCACATGTGTGGGACTTTTTTACTGCCTGGCCACATACAGAGGCCCAACATGCAGGGAGCACCATCAGGTGTTTTACGAGCATAAATTACACATCTAACTAGTTGACTACCTATTACACTTTTGAAGGCCCTGGAGCACCAGGACAATGGAAACACCCACAAAATGACCCCATTTTGGAAAGCTAACACCCCAACGTATAATCTATGAGGCATAATGACTCTTTTGAACGGTTCATTTTTTCCAGAAGTTTTTGGAAAATGTGGAAAAAAAATGAAAACACATTTTTTTTACGCAAAGTTGTCCGTTTATAAGATATTTCCAACACATAGCATGTACATAGCAAAAATTACACCCCAAAATACATTCTGCTACTCCTCCTGAGTATGGCAATACCAAATGTGTGGGACTTTTACACAGCCTGTCCACATACAGAGGCCCAACATGCAAGGAACACCATCAGATGTTCTAGGGACACATAGCATGCACATACCAAGATATACACCCCCAAATACATTATGCTGAGCAAAGCATAAAAACAAAAGATTACCTGTGGTTTTAGTAGCGCAGTTCTACACAGCAGGATAGCACTGGTCCAGGCAGCAGGCAGGGACTTGGTCATCAACGGCATACACAATTGTCCAGGCAGCAGGCAGGGATACTGTCCATATACAGTGCAGGGTCAGTGCAGGCAGAGATATTGTCAGCAGTGCCAAAAAAATTGGTCCTGGTAGTGGGCAGGCCCATTTGGTGTGGTCAGTTCATGTGACAGGCAGAGGCATGATGGCATAGGTCCTACAGGCAGCAGGCAGAAGTAGGGCCTTGACTAGTTTCGTTTCCAAAAAACGTTATCAAAGGGCACGTGCCTAGTCAGGGCGGTGCTACGCGCTGACGTCACTATTATCACGTGACCCCGGAAGCACGGGCGAACGATAGGACCTTTTATGCCGTCAATTTTAAAACTACTATAGGAACCGTGTATTCCTTTTTTTGTACTTTGATGACCAGAATAAAACTGTTTTGAGGTAATACACTATCCGAGTCCCCCCCCTCTTCTTTTTTGGTATCTACACTGGAGGTCTGTTGTTTTTTTTTAAATGATTGGATTATACCAGCCACCAGTGGAGGAAACAAAACAGTACAACGAGAGGCAGAGGGAATATAATGACTCCGGAGTCGTGACAACCCCAGGATCAGTACCAATACCCCGCAGAGGGTGATATCTGCAGGCTCTTCTGACCTTGCCACAGTGGAGGTCCACCTTTTGTGGTAAGGTACCCATCTTGATTCCCTACACACCGTGGTGGATGCAGTTCTCCTATGCTTTCTGTGGATTCATCTTGGGCTCTATCTTTTTCCAAACATCTCCTCACAACCCCCTGTTTTTTCATCTGAAGCAACTGTTTGTCGCATTGGAACTGTTTGCTATATTGGACCTCATTTGAACTATCAAGGAATAGACTATTCCCTCTTCTGTCTTTTCAATATTTAGAGCACTATTGCAGTAATACTTGACAACAGTATTGTGCCTTATATGTTTTATTTTAATATCACATATTAAGTTGATCACTATTTTAGTATTCTGAGTAGGGGTTGAGTCCCTGTTTTGCTTATTTATTTTTTGGTGGTTTATATACATATTAATTTATTCACCTTCACTCATATATATTTTTCACTTTTTTAGAGGAACTCTCATCAGTGTTTTACTCTTTTCACATGTCTGTGCGCGACATTTTCTAATTCCTATATACTTGATATGGTTTCACATATTTTTTATGTCGCAGCCTAGCTGCTAATAAGCACGATATTTTCATCTGTTCACATTAGCGCAGTATTACCTTTTATTATTGAGTTGCGGTATATGATGTACGAATTGTATATGGCCAATTGAAAAAAATAAATTGCAACTTTTTTGTACCAATGATACGTCTTGTGGCAAGATAGGGTTCCAGCATCTGATCATTGAAGTCGACTCCCCCCATAAACAAATTGTAGTCCTGGATGCATGTGGGCTTTCGGATGGGGCCATTCCTTCTGGGGATTTCCACGAAGGTATCGTTGTGGATGGAAGACAACATGTATACATCTCTTCTGTCCTTCCACTTCACTGCCAGAACCTCCTTGTTTCTCAGACTTGCCGATTCTCCTCTTCTCAGCTTCTTATTTACAAGACTCTGAGGAAAGCCCTTCCGATTCTTTCTGACTGTGCCACATGCTGGCGTCTGCATCCGGTGAAGCTTATGGAACATGGGAAGAGATGTATAAAAGTTGTCAACGTAGAGATGGTAGCCTTTTTTCAGCAGGGGGTATATGATGTCCCAAACAATTTTCCCACTTGATCCCAAGTAGTCTGGGCAATTAGGGGGATTCAGCTGGCTGTCCTTCCCCTCGTACACTAAGAAGGCATACGTGTACCCTGTGACTCGGTCACATAGCTTGTAAACCTTCATACCATAGCGGGCCCTTTTGCTGGGAATGAATTGTTTTATTTGAAGCCTGCCACTAAACTTAACAAGGGACTCATCCACACATATGTGTTGGTCCGGGGTATAAAGCTGGGGGAATTTTTCAGAAAAATAATTTAGTAAGGGCCGAATTTTGAAAAGCCTGTCAAAATTTGGGTGATTTCGGGGAAGGCACTGGGTGTTATCGTTAAAATGTAGGAATCTCATTATCATGAAGTATCTGGTTCTGGGCATTACTTTGGAGAATATTGGCATGTGATAGATGGGGCGTTTTGACCAAAAGGAACGCAAGGTGTTTTTTGGGTTGAGTCCCATACAAAACGTGAGGCCTAAAAAAATCTTCAACTCCTCCACCGTTAGGTCTCTCCACTTGAAGGGACGGGCATAATATGCTGTAGGATTTTTCAAAATAAATTGTTGGGCATATAGATTGCACTGGGTGACAATGTTGGATAGCATGTCCTCGGTAAAAATAAGATCAAAAAAATCAATTGGGGTAAAATTCTCCGTGTTTACTTGGACTCCTGGCTGGGCAGTAAAAGGAGGAATGTTGGCTTCTCCTGAATTAGGAGGAAGCCACAAGGGGTTCTGAAGGGCAAAGGGAAGGCTGGCATGGGTCCTTGGCCATTCTTGCCGAGGCACTGCGGTGCTGGTGGATGACACGGCGGTGCTGGTGGATGGCAAGGCGGTGCTGGTGGATGGCACTGCCTCTTCACCAGAACGCCTTCGTTTGGCGGGCCGACTAGCTTCCTCCTCTGAGTCACTCAGTGTTGCACTACTAAGGACTGGCTCGTAATTGACGTCCGACTCAGAATCGGAATTGGAAAGGGAAAGGGAATCCGAAAGAGAGAGCTCCACGTTGCTCTCGTCGGGCGTGGAAAGGATTTGGTATGCCTCCTCGGCGGAAAATAATCTTTTTGACATTTTTTGGTGGTGCGACTACACAGGTGTGGGCCAAGCCTTCACTGATGGGCACTGATGAGGCGGCACAGATGGGCACTGATGAGGCGGAACAGATGGGCAATGATGAGGCGGAACAGATGGGCAATGATGAGGCGGAACAGATGGGCACTGATGAGGCGGCACAGATGGGCACTGATGAGGCGGCACAGATGGGCACTGATTGGCGGCACAGATGGGCACTGATTGGCGGCACAGATGGGCACTGATGAGACGGCACAGATGTGCACTGACTGATTGCACAGATGTGCACTGATTGGCACAGGTGGGCACTGATTGGCACAGGTGGGCATTGATTGGCACAGGTGGGCACTGAGGTGGCACAGGTAGGCACTGATGAGGTGGCACAGGTGGGCACTGATGAGGTGGCACAGGTGATCACTGACGTCACAGACTGGCACAGGTGGTCACAGACTGGTACAGGTGGGCACTGTATAGGCACAGGTGGGCACTGTAATAGGCACAGGCTGGCACTATATATGCTCAGGTGGGCACTGTATATGCTCAGGTGGGCAATGTATGGGCACTGTATGGGTACTGTGGCAGTTGTAAGTATCACTCACTGAATCACTCACTGAAACAAATGTAGCAGATCGCTCTCCCTCCTCACACGCGGTATCTGTGTGAGGAGGGAGAGCAGGCAATGAGAGATGATCTCATATCTTTACATTTGAGATCATCTCTCATTGGCTGCAGAGATCGCATAGTAAATGGCCACTCTGATTGGCCATTCACTGCGATCTGTGATTCGTTGTGTCCAAGGGACACAGGTAGCAAAGAATTTCCCCGCTGCGCGCTCGGGAGCGCGCGCGGCGAACGAGCAAAGGGGAGGCCGTATAATGACGGCCTCCCGGATTTTCAGGTCCGCGCTGAAGCCATCATTCGGCTATAGCGCGGGCCTCAAGGGGTTAAATAACTATGCATGACCTTTATATTCACCAGACTGTCTGGTACTTTACAATACACACAAGGACAGACTTAATTTCCCCAATCCACATCACCACAAACAATGAACAGGTCTTCTAGAAGCTGGAAGTCATTAGCATTACACTAGGCAGACAGGTGATTGAGGCTGAACACCTCAGTATCTCTCAATTAACCTGTTAAGTTCAGAATAAAACAATATTGTGGACTAATATTACTATTTCAATTTCAAGCAATCCAAGCCATATTCTTAATGTCCATGGTTTCCTGGCTCACCCTGTGTCCAACGTGACCCTCCTGTCACAATGTCCTTAAAGGGGAATACTAAATCTGCTTTCTGGGAACATCTGCTGGGTTTAAATTAGGGATGCACCGATAGCATTTTTGTTTACAAGGAGTATGAGTGCCGACACTTTTTTTAGTACTCACCGATACCAATTACCGCTACCTACCGCAACTGTTTTGTGCACACTTCAGCTGTCAGCAATGGTACAAAGCATTGAAAAGTTATATACAATTTGAAATATTTTTTTTTTTTTAATTGTGTGCTTTTTTCAAGGTGAAACGTGTAAATATATGTTAAAGGTGTAAAATTATTAGCAAACAAACAAAAGTTTTAATTATTAATAGTTTATAAAATAGAAGTGAACAAAAAAATCAGTAGGAGAGCAGGAAAATAATAATTAAATGTAGAAGGAAAATAAGGAGTTAATTAAGGCTGATTAGCGTAAATTAAGGGTTAATAAGGGGTTAAACAGAGGCCTCAAAAGACAGTCCTCAAAAGATATGCTTCAAAAGACTGTCCTCTGAACACTGTCCTCAAATGAAAGGCCTAAAAAGACTGTCCTCAAAACACTGTCCTCAAAAGACTGGCCTCAAAAGATGGGTCTAAAAAGACGGGCCTCAAAAAAACTGTCCTCCGAACACTGTCCTCAAAAGAAGGGCCTCAAAAGGTAGTCCTAAACATTTAATACACAAAAAGAAAAAAAAATAATATATGTACTGTATATATATTTTATACTTGACAGGTTACTTTAACCACTTCGCGCCCGTCATATGACTAATGACGGCCGCAAAGTGGTTCTTAAATGCCGGGAGGCCGTCTTTATACGGCCTCCGCTCCTCCGGCCACTGGGGGGCGCGTGAGCCCGGCGCATCACTGAGATGCCGATGCGCGTGCCTGGCGGCCGCGATGTCCGGCGGTTACACTGACAAGGACATGGATCTGTGTGTGTAAACACACAGATCCATGTCCTGTCAGGGAGAGAGGAGACCGATGCTGTGTCCCTTGTACATAGGGACACAGATCGGTCTCCTCCTCCAGTCAGTCCCCTCCCCCCACAGTAGCAATCACTCATAGGGCACACATTTAACCCCTTCCTCGCCCCCTAGTGTTAACCCCTTCCCTGCCAGTCACATTTATACAGTAATCAGTGCATTTTTATAGCACTAATCGCTGTATAAATGTGAATGGTCCCAAAAATGTGTCAAAAGTGTCCGATGTGTCCGCCGCAATATCGCAGTCATGATAAAAATCGCAGATCGCCGCCATTACTAGTAAAAAAAAAAAAATAATAAAAAAAATGTCAGAATTCTATCCCCTATTTTGTAGGCGCTATAACTTTTGCGCAAACCAATCACTATACGCTTATTGCGATTTTTTTTAACCAAAAATATGTAGAAGAATACGTATCGGCCTAAACTGAGAAAAAAATAGTTTTTTTAAAAAAAAATTGGGATATTTATTATAGCAAAAATCTAAAAATATTGTGTTTTTTTTTTCAAAATTGTCGCTCTTTTTTGGTTTATAGCGCAAAAAATACCGCAGAGGTGATCAAATACCACCAAAAGAAAGCTCTATTTGTGGGAAAAAAAGGACGTAAATTTTGTTTGGGAGCCACGTCGCACGACCGCGCAATTGTCATTCAAAGCGTGACAGTGCCGAAAGCTGAAATTTCGCCTGTGCCCAGTAAGGAAGGGGTTAAACTGATTTCATCTACAGATTGAAGTTCATTCCTTTGATCTGTAGATGTATAAACAAAGAGAAACAATGTTTCTTTTTATCTATCTGTTTTAGCAGCTGAGCAATATTGTTAATGAACATTGTGGCTGTTTTTTTTTTTTTTTGCTTTTCTTGACAGTTCCAATTGCTGGGACTTAGTTTACACTTCAGCTGTCAACTGGGGAACCCCACTGACAGCTGAATGAGTCATTGGTTGTTAACCACTTCAATACAGGGCATTTTCACCCCCTTTCTCCCCAGGGCAATTTTTAGTTTTCAGCGCTTTCGCATTTTAACTGACAATTGCGCGGTGGTGCAACGTTGTACCCAAACAAAATTGATGTCCCTTTTTCCCCACATATAGAGCTTTCTTTTGGTGGTTTTTGATCACCTCTGCGTTCTTTTGTTTATAGCGCAAAAAAAAAAAGAGTGACATGTTTGAAAAAAAAACACAATATTTTTTACTTTTTGCTATAATAAATATCCCATTTGAGAAAAAAAAATAAAAAACTTCCTCAGTTTAGGCCGATATGTATTATCCTACATATTTTTGGTAAAAAAAATCGCAATAAGCGTATATTGATTGGTTTGCGCAAAAGTTATAGCGTCTACAAAATAGGGGATATAATTATGGCATTTTTATTATTTATTTTTTTTCCTTTACTAGTAATGGTGGCGATCTGCTATTTCTATTGTGACTGTGACATTGGGGCGGACAGATCGGACACTTTTAACAATATTTTGGGACCATTTACATTTATACAGTGATCAATGCTATAAAAATGCCTGGCAGTGAAGGGGTTAATACTAGGGGCGATCAAGGGGTTAAATGTGTATCCTAGGGAGTGATTCTAACTGTAGGGGATGGGGACTCACAAGGGGAGGAGACCGGTGTTCCTCTGTACTGGGAACACACCATCGGTTTACACACACAGATCCACGGTCCTGGTTCTGTTACCGGCAATTGCGGGTGCCCGGCGTACATCGCGGCCGCCAGACATGCGCATCGGCTCCCGAGCGATGCGGCGGGCACGCGCGCGCCCCCTAGACGGCAGGGAAGCCCAGGACTTCATATGACACCCGCCCAGGATGGGAGATCTCTCCTGCAGATGTCATATGACGATACGTGGGTAGGGATGAGCTTCGTGTTCGAGTCGAACATACGTTCGACTCGAACATCGGCTGTTCGATCGTTCGACGAAGATCGAACGATTTGGGCCGTTCGCGCCAAATTCGAGTGACGCGAACGGCCCACAATGCACTACGCCATCGCAGTGTCATCCAGGCGCTGTGATTGGCCAAGCATGCACTGTGACCCCGCATGCTTGGCCAATCACAGCGCCGGCAGTGAGGAGAGCAATGATTGGCCACAGGCAGGATGCCTGTGGCCAATTATTGCTGAGGGTGTTTAGTACACGCCCCACACTATAAAAGGCCGCCAGCACGGCGGCCTAGTGTAGTGTGTTCCGGAGCAGGGAAAGAGAAGCATAGGCAGGGACAGTGACATTTATTGCTTAACCTGGATTCCTTTAGTTTAGGGAAAGAGAAGGATAGGTAGGGAGAGTGTCAGTGTGTTTTACTGTGCGAATCCTTGTTTCTAGGGACAGGGAAGGAAAGTGAGGGAAATTCTCCTTGTGCTATAGTGTGCTTTAAAAAAAACATTTTTTCTAGGGACAGAAAACTATAGGTAGGAAGAGTGTCAGTTTCTTTCACTGTGATAATCCTTGTTTCTAGGGACAAAGAAGGAAAGTGAGGGAAATTCTCCTTGTGCTATAGTGTGCTTTAAAAAAACATTTTTTCTAGGGACAGAAAACTATAGGTAGGAAGAGTGTCAGTTTCTTTCACTGTGATAATCCTTGTTTCTAGGGACAAAGAAGGAAAGTGAGGGAAATTCTCCTTGTGCTATAGTGTGCTTTAAAAAAACATTTTTTCTAGGGACAGAAAACTATAGGTAGGAAGAGTGTCAGTTTCTTTCACTGTGATAATCCTTGTTTCTAGGGACAGGGAAGGAAAGTGAGGGAAATTCTCCTTGTGCTATAGTGTGCTTTAAAAAAACATTTTTTCTAGGGACAGAAAACTATAGGTAGGAAGAGTGTCAGTTTCTTTCACTGTGATAATCCTTGTTTCTAGGGACAGGGAAGGAAAGTGAGGGAAATTCTCCTTGTGCTATAGTGTGCTTTAAAAAAACATTTTTTCTAGGGACAGAAAACTATAGGTAGGAAGAGTGTCAGTTTCTTTCACTGTGATAATCCTTGTTTCTAGGGACAAAGAAGGAAAGTGAGGGAAATTCTCCTTGTGCTATAGTGTGCTTTAAAAAAACATTTTTTCTAGGGACAGAAAACTATAGGTAGGAAGAGTGTCAGTTTCTTTCACTGTGATAATCCTTGTTTCTAGGGACAGGGAAGGACAGTGAGGGAAATTCTCCTTGTGCTATAGTGTGCTAAAGCATTCCTCATCAACCATCTTTGAAATCCTTGTTTTTTTGGACAGTCAGGGAAATTGTCGTTGTGCTATTCTGTGCAAAAGCAATCATCCTCAACCATATTTAGAAATCCTTAAGTAAAGGGACAGAGAAGGACACCTGAAGGTAGCCCTTATTGCTTTTTTCCCATCTCCCTGCAGGCCATCTATTAGAATGTCTGGAAGGCAAACAAGGAGAGGTAGACAGTCAGGAGGCAATAAAAGAGGGCAAGCAGGCTCTGTGTCTGGGGGCAACAGTGCTGGTCGTGGACGCGGTGCATTGTCATCAGCACATGGCCATGGGACACGCTTGTCCTTCTTTTCGGCAGCTGGACATGTTGAGCCACATCATGCCGAAGACTTGGTAGAGTGGATGACCAAGCCCTCCTCCTCCTCCTCATCCTCTCTCACCCAGGCTCAGGGTACTGGAAAAGCAGCTGCCAAAGCGTCCTCTTCCCTGGTATCAATGTCAGACTCATCATCAGTCACTCCTTCCCTAGACCCACCATGTCCTCCTCCTGAGGAGTCCCCCGAACTGTTTGAGCACAGTGTTGGGTACATGCTCCAGGAGGATGCCCAGCGTTTCGAAGGGTCTGATGATGAAACCCAGCTACAGGAAGGCAGTAGCGTGAGAGCAGACAGAGGGGATGCTCAAGAAGGACACCAATCTGGCAGTCATGTTCCAGCAGCTGCAGCATACTGCCAGATTGGCTCCAGTGATGAGGAGGGAGGGGATGATGAGGTCACTGACTCCACGTGGGTGCCTAATAGGAGAGAGGAGGAGGAGGAGGATGAGGAGGAGGCACATCTCCAACGAGGCAGGATGCCCTTTGGTGGCCAGCGTAAGTGCAGTACACCGACGGAATCACACCGCAGAGCTCCGCCTGTGCAGGGCGCTGCCTCTGCCCGTCATTCAAAAAGTTCTTTGGTTTGGGCCTTTTTTGAGGCTAGTGCATCAGATCGCACAGTTGCTGTTTGCAACATATGTCTCAAGCGTATATCGCGTGGCCAAAACATCAGCCGCTTGGGTACCACATGCCTGACCAGACATATGTTGACCTGCCATGCAGCTCGTTGGCAAGCCTACCTCAAAGACCCACACCAAAGAACAAAGCGGACCTCTCCTTGCACCGCATCAGCTGGGATCTCCAACCCCACTATAACTTCAGTCCTCTCTGAAACATGCACTGAGAGGAATGAAGGTGTAGAATTAGGTGTGTCACAGCCAAGTACTTGCGGCCACTCTGCTAGCAGTACACCGACGTCCGATTCTAGCAGGCAAATTTCCCTGCCCCAGCTGCTGGACCGTCAAAAGAAGTTCACTCCCAGCCATCCACATGCCCAGCGGTTGAATGCTAGCTTGGCTAAATTGCTAGCGCTTCAACTGCTGCCTTTTCAGTTGGTAGACTCGGCCCCCTTCCGTGAGTTTGTGCAATGTGCGGTTCCTCAGTGGCAGGTTCCCAAACGCCACTTTTTCTCACGGAAGGCTATTCCGGCTCTCTACCGGCATGTGGAAGGCAATGTCTTGGCCTCGCTGGACAGGGCGGTCAGCGGTAAGGTGCATATTACCGCTGACTCATGGTCCAGCAGGCATGGACAGGGACGTTACCTTTCTTTCACGGCCCATTGGGTCACTCTTTTGGCAGCTGGGAAGGATGCAGAACAAGGTGCACTAGTGTTGGAGGTTGTTCCACCGCCACGCCTCCAAAATGCTACTACTGGTTGTGACACACCTCTCTCCTCCACCCCCTCCTCTTCTTCTTCCTCCATGGCCTCTTCCTGTGGTTTGTCCTCGGAACCAGCGGTGCTCCGTAGGCGTTCAAGGGGCTACGCAAGTACGCAGGCAAAAAAATGCCATGCCGTGCTTGCGCTGGTGTGTTTGGGGGACAGAAGCCACACTGGGGCAGAGGTCCTGTCTGCTCTGCAGGGCCAGGCCGAGAGGTGGTTGACGCCACGCCAGCTTAAGCCAGGAATGGTGGTTTGCGACAATGGCACCAACCTCCTCTCCGCCCTCCGACAGGGACAACTGACCCATGTGCCCTGTGTGGCTCACGTCCTTAACCTGGTGGTGCAGCGGTTCTTGGGCAGGTACCCGGGCTTACAGGATGTCCTGAGGCAGGCCAGGAAAGTCTGTGTGCATTTCCGCAGATCTTATAATGCCAGTGCTCGCCTGGCTGAGCTGCAAAAGGAGTTGAACCTGCCCAAGAACCGCCTTATATGTGACATGCCCACCAGGTGGAACTCAACGTTGGCCATGCTGCAGCGGCTGCACACGCAGCAGAGGGCCATCAAGGAGTACCTGTGCGACTACGGCACCAGGACAGGGTCAGGGGAGCTTGGTTTTTTTCTCCACGCCAGTGGGGCATGATCAGGGATGCATGCACTGTCCTGGCACCATTTGAGGAGGCCACGAGGATGGTGAGCAGTGACAGTGCATGCATCAGTGACACTGTACCTCTTGTCCACCTGTTGGAGCACACGCTGCGTGGAATAATGGACAGGGCACTTGAGGCAGAACAGAGGCAGGAAGAGGAGGACTTCCTTGCCTCTCAAGGCCCCCTTTACCCAGACAGTGTTCCTTCTGTCCCACCCATCGCACAGGAAGAGGACGAGGAGGAGGAGGAGGAGGAGGAGGAGGATTGTGTCAGCATGGAGGTGGAGGCTGGCACTCAGCATCATCAGCAGCAGTCTTTTAGGGATGATTTACAGTCCCAAGAAACCAGTGGACTTGTACGTGGCTGGGAGGAGGTGGCTGCGGATCATGTCGTCCTTAGTGACCCAGAGGACTCCGGAGCGAATGCCTCAGCAAACCTACGCTGCATGGCCTCCCTGATCCTGCAAAGTCTGCGGAAGGATCCTCGTATTCTTCGGATCAAGGAGAGGGACCATTACTGGCTGGCCACTCTCCTTGATCCACGGTACAAGGGTAAGGTTGCGGACCTTATGTTACCGTCGCAGAGGGAGCAGAGGATGAGACAACTCCGGGAGGCCTTGCAGAAAGGTCTGTGCAACGCGTTCCCAGAGACTGGGAGGTTACAAACTCCTGGTCCTGGACAACGAGTTGCTGAGGCTTCGGCCAGTCAAAGAAGGAGCGGTGGGGAAGGTGGCCGTCTGATCGATGCGTTCAGACAATTCTTTAGTCCGCAGCCCCAAAGTATGATCGGTTCCAGCAACCATCGCCAGCGTCTGATAAACATGGTGCAGGAATATCTAGGGGCAAGGTCGGACTTGGACACCTTCCCCACCGAAAATCCTCTGGCTTACTGGGTCTTGAGGATGGATCACTGGCCAGAGCTTGCACAGTATGCAATTGAGCTACTGGCCTGTCCTGCATCCAGCGTTCTTTCGGAACGCACATTCAGTGCTGCTGGAGGATTTGTCACGGATCACAGGGTGCGCCTGTCCACCGACTCGGTTGATCGACTGACTTTCATCAAGATGAACCAGTCTTGGATCACCACCAGCTACCACACACCTGATGCTGATATAACAGACTAATTGATTTTAACATGTCACATCCCTTCAAGACTGATGCTGATGCTGAGTGCCTGTGCTGTTATGTTGACTGGCTATCCTCCTCCTCCGAGTCCTCAATGATACGATTGATGATGATAGCTTGGAAGATCATTTTTGTTTATGGGTGCCGCCACCAGTGGCTAAGGCCAAATTTTTCAGCCCCTGTTTTACAGGGGCGTGTAATTACAAATTTTTTAGCAATAATTTGCCATAGGGCTCATTGCTGTGCTCCAAGTACAGTATCTGTGAGGGGTTGTAGTGTT